>ML423077.1:70792-95945 GCA_005239525.1 Nicotiana knightiana | reverse complement strand
ATCACAATGAATTCATCCCCAACGGGTTCTACCAAAACCCTAGACTAAAGAATTTAGCTACTCATGTTCTTGAGAATCAAAACTAAAATAAATTGCATAATTGAAATACAAAGTAATGAATACTTTATGTAGAAATCAATGTTTGTCATTTCTATGGTGTTTTCTTGTTGAATCCTTCGAATGCCTTCCGAACCTTCTTCGAATCTCCTTAAGTTGTGTTGTTTGGTGTCTATTTATATGTTTAGGGAGAACCCTAACCGTGTAGGAGACTTCTATTTCAAACGGAAAACACTTAAACTCGTCAAAACTCGGATTTGGCCGAACTGGGAACCCCGGGCGTTTGGGCTCTAACGTACCCCTAAGGCCAGGGCAGGCCTGGAGTTTGGGCCTTAACGCCCCCCTAACGCCAGGGGCTGCCTGGCCTTATGGGGTAAACGCCCCCCTAACGCCAGGTAGGGTCAGGCTTTAGGGGGCAAACGCCCGGCTATCGCCCGGGTGTCTCCTTTTGCGTATTTTCGACGTATTTGCATCCCTTTAGCTCCGTTTCCATCTCCAATTCACCTACACATAAAATAAACTCTATTAAGCACATAACAAGTGTATTTTTATCATTAATGCACCTCAAATGTACGGTATATTACATATTAAACTATGCATTCTAGCCTCGCATCACTATGCTATAGGGAGCCTGAGATAGGCCCAAAATGAACATGGAAATACTAGGCCTTCAAAACAGTCCAGGATGTCGAAGTCTCATAGCCAATATGGTGTCCTGGTGTGTCAAAGTTCGCTAAGGACCTCAGGTATCCAGGGCAATGCTCACACCAAGATCCTTTGAGTAGGGAAGTGATTATGTGCATTGTAGAAAAGGACAGTCCCAGTGTGCCAGAGTTCGGAGTAATCTCATGGATTCTAGGCAGTACACACACTAGAGGGGCAGAACATAAGTAATCTAAGAGTAGGAGTGAGAGTGATTGACATAGTTGGAATAACTTTGGGAAATCAGTATAGGATTAAAACATTTAGGAGTGAAAAAAATACTTTTGGAATGGACATAGTTTGGGAAAAGATATTAAGAATAAAAACATTTTGAAAACATTCTGAGGAAAGAAAGGTTCAATAAGCCACAGCAAAGTCACAAAGCTTAATACCACCTAGATTCAAACTTAGTTTGTTAATTAACTCTAGGTGAGGACAGGCAATTTTACAGATAGGGATCAGGGGTTGGGAACACAAGAATCAGAAACACAAAACAAAGAGAGCATTGAGCAACAAGGACTGACAAGGGTCAATTGACATTCAGCAACCAAATTCATAGCATTCATTAGAACATAGACTACTGATTTAGAGTCTTAACAGGAAAGCCATACTTGATGCTAAAATAGTAATAGACAGTAAAGCACAGAGACTAAGTGTAGGGATAGTCATGCTGAGGACAAAGGTCTAATTACAAAGAATTAGTCATGCCAATTGAAGTTAGTGGACAGAAGAGATAAGGGCACTAAACATAAAAGTAGACATATTGGTTTAAGCTATAAACAGACTGAAAACTTAAACAAGAATATCATGCTGATTAAAGCAATAGACATGAAAGAATGAACTTAAACATGCATGATAAAAGCAGTAAATAGGAAAGAATGTAGCATTGAGTACATAAACAATTGAACTAGTGTAGAAAAGACATAGATCATGAAGCAACAAATAATCATATAGGTTTGGATTTCATAATGACATTAGAAATAGAAATATACCAGTTAAGGAAGCAAAAACAAAAGGTAAAGTAGGCAGGATTCAACAGTCTAGCCTTGACTTTCAGCCGGCTAGACAAGCGATGAACACAAGTAGCAGAAAGAGAGATGAGAGAAAGTTTTTGTGTGTGTGTTTGAACTACTGTCCGTCCCTTTAAGAGGCAGAATGAGAGTGTCTATATAGCACTTAGGGATTAAAACAAATAAGGTAAAAGAAATTAAGGTTCAATCAATTAGAATAAGTCAACCAATCACAGAACCCATTCATATAGGGAGTCCGGAAAAGACCCTTTAATTGGGGGATAGTCAATTAACGGTCATAACTGGGTTCAATTAAGGTAATAAATCAAAATCATACCATATAAGGAATCAGTCGAGTCTCAAACTGTATTGATAGCTAATTAAGACAAGTAAAAATAAGGAAAAAGGTCACAAATAAGGAAACCAGTAAAATCCCAGCACACTGATTTTAACAGGGCCATTAATAGGAAACAATCAATAAAAATCTTCAAAGAGTACTGATTTCATAGGAAAGAATTATTTGAATCCTTAAGTAGAAATCAACCAAGTAAATATCCCAAAGGGTTCTGATTTTAACAAGAAGGAAAGTAATCCAGATCCTTAACAGAAGTCAATCAAGTAAAAATCCCACAAAATACTGATTTTAACAAGGAAGATCATTTAAATTCCTAAATAGAATAAGTTAATAGGACTGGTTCACAGAGATAAGTACAATATCGAAACAAAAATTGAAGAAATAAGTATAACACACAAAAACATTTAGGGTTCGAGCATACAAAACACATAAATAGGTGAATAGATTAACCACTTGAAAGTAAAAACCTTTGAAGAAAGTCTGTGAAAAACCCTAGTTTCAGAATGAGTGACTAACAATCGAAGCAGTTTAATTAAACAAGATATTTCTAAAGGAAAACACTCAATAATACTCGAATCACTTCATATCTATAAAGATCTGAGAAGATTCAAAAAGTAGTGAAACTAGGGTTTTCAGAAAATAGTAGAGATGAAGAGAATCAGTCAAAAACCCATGGATTCGTACTAAAAACAAGAAGAAATCCATACTCACAAACGAAAATGGCCTGAGACAAGCCGGTAAATAATTTTCAGGCAAGAATCTGGTTGAATCTACACAAGATCCTTCTAAGGGATCATGAAATCAAATAGCCAGAGAGTATAGGAGACTGGTGGTGTTCGGAGAATGCATGGAAACACCATAGAAGGGAGCTTCTCGCCGGTGACGGCGATTAGGGTTAGGGTAGGTCGAGAGAGAACTGGAGAGATTAGGGAAGTGAGTGACGACGGAATGAGAAGAATGGGAGGGGTTAGGGTTGGTTGGGGATTAATAAGGTAAGTTTAATCATGGACCGTTGTTCTAAAAGATCAACGACCACAATTAAAGGGGTTATTGGGTCGGGTAGGTGCAGATTGGGCTTAAGGGTTTTGGGCTGATATTATAAATGATTTGGGTTAATATTAAAAGGGGTTTGGGCTGGTATTAGAAGGGGTTAGGTCCGAAATAAAAAGGGCTATTTGTTAAATACCTCGATAATTGATAAAAAAATAATTTATACAATAATAAACAAATTACAAAATAATTTTCATGCATAGAAATATTTTAAAATAATTACTCAATATATTTTTAAAAATGCAACATGCTACTTTCTGGTAAAATAATGTAATAATGCATGCACGAGCTATAATTGCAAAGTTATTGCAAGTATAACCTAAGAATTGTAAATGTGGCTATTTGTAAAATAATTTAAGCTTAATATAAACATAAATAGCAAATATTAAGCCATGAAATTGTGATAAAGTCATTTTTTATGCAATTAGTAATTATTTACATAATAAAAATACTAGGATAAATTAATAAAAATCCTTAGAAGAAATACAGAAATTACAAAAAAATATCAATTGATGCCAATGCATAGTTTTGAAGGTATATATGCACTTTTAAAAATATTATAGGAAAAATTGGGTCTGCCCCTATTTACCCGGGAAGGATGAAAGAGTTATCGGGTAAAGATATGATGGCCAATTTTGACCGAGCGAGATGATTTGAGAGATTTAGGCCGCACTCTAGTTTATGAGCTGCCTACATATCCCTGGTTTTATAGAAATCAGGCCGTGTGTAGTTCTGGATTCATCAGCAGAGTATACTGATGAAGTTACCACACGGACGACCAGGAGATTTCGGGATGGTTATGGTGAATGGTCAGGTTTGAGATAATTTGTAGGAACTGGAGCGCAATTGCTCCCGTTAGGATAACAGTTGCTTATCGGGTCACCTGCAAGTAAAGAGATACTACGAGCATATATTGGTGCGGAAATTTAAACATAATACAGATTCCCTTCGGACCATGAGAATTGTCTTCGGACGGTTAGGATGACGTCTTTAGACCATGATGTCTTGGGCCATGAATTGTTTAGCGAGGGATTAGTAGGCCATGAAATGATGTTCCCGGGACATGAAAATAGTGTCTCGACACCTTTGAATAATGATATGCAACTTTGAGATATCCTCAGGACATGGCATGGTGTCTTCCGGCTATGAGGATGATGCCTTTAGACTATGACGCCTTTGGACAAGTTGGCAATATTTCAGCCCATGAGATGTAATAATATAATGTCAAGAGCAACACGACAAGGCTTAGTCTTGTGAAGTTGAGGGCAGAGCTTAGCCCGAAAGAAGAGCAAATAGATAGTGCCGGAGAGATAGCGCTTAGTCTTGGCAAATAGAAAGGCAATGATTGGCCTTATGCAAATAGGAGGCGCAATTAGCCTCATGAAAGATTCGGGACTAGTCTTAGTCCTATGCAATGGGAAGGCAAAGCTTAGCCTTATGAAAATATGGAGGCAGGGCTTAGCCTCATGCAGATGGAGACACAACTTAGTCCCATGCAAGATGCGGGACAGGGCTTAGTCCCATGCAAATAAAGGTAGAGCTTAGCCTTATGAAAATATGAAGGCAGGGCTTAGCCTCATGCAGATGGAGACAGAGCTTAGTCTCATGCAAAATTCGGGACAAGGCTTAGTCCTATGCAAGATGCACGACAGGGCTTAGTCCCATGCAAATGAAGGTAGAGCTTAGCCTTATGCAAATATGGAGGCATGGCTTAGCCTCATGTAGAATGGAGACAGAGCTTAGTCTCATGCAAGATTCGGGTCAGGGCTTAGTCCCATGCAAATGAAGGCAGAGCTTTGCCTTATGCAAATGGAGGCAGGGCTTAGCCTCATGCAGATGGACAGAGCATAGTCTCATGCAAGATTAGAGGCAGGGCTTAGCCTCATGCAGAATGGAGACAGAGCTTAGTCTCATGCAAGATTCAGGACATGGCTTAGTCCCATGCAAATGAAGGCAGAGCTTAGCCTTATGCAAATGGAGGCAGGGCTTAGCCTCATGCAGATGGAGACATAGCTTAGTCTCATGCAAGATTCGGGATAGGGCTTAGTGATCACGCTCAACTAGGTCTTCTATAAAGACTAAACGGGCGTTGCAAATATAAATCTGGGGTATTAAGCCCAGAGTCGATCCCACGAAGAATTGAACATATCAATTGAGTTTATTAAATACTAAACTGGTGTTTAATCAAGTTTCTCAAGACTTTTGAATATCAAGTTGTGTTGTTTAACTAATTCTACTCACAAAATAATCAACTAGTAATTAATCTAACAATTTAATGTAAACAATAATATTAAAGGTCTAAGGTAATGGTTTCCCCCGTTGGTGAATTCTTTCTCGGATACTTCTTATAGCTTAATTAATCGTCTCAATCAATCATGAACTCTCAATCTACCATAAATCTCTCTCGAGTAATTATGATAATTTACTAGACGCACTCTCTCAAGTTACGCTAGCTAGATTTCATTACAGTTCACTTTAGATTGCACCCGAGGTATCGTTATTTCTAATCCAACCTCTAAACCCTCGGTTATGACTTTCGTCTATACTCTAGGAGTGGTGTTGTTCAAACAATTACCTAAATATGCACTCTCTCTCAAGTAGATACATACTAAATAGGCACAGCTAATTGATGGCCATTCAATTAACTACAATAAGAACGTAGTTGAACAAATAGAGAATAATCAATTAAAATATATTAATATCAAACGAAGTTCTTCCCCAACGGGTTCTACCAAAACCCAAGATTAAAACTTATCTACTCATGTTTAAACTAAACAAAACTAAAAGAATTTGCATAATGTAAATATAAAATAAGAATTACTAAATTGTAGAAATCGTGTTATTGCTCTTCAATGGAAATTTCTTCTTGTCTACTGTTAATCCACGAAAATCCTCCCCTAATTGTGTTTTAGGAGTCTATTTATAGGTTTAGGGTGAACCCTAACCGTGTAGGAGACTTCTATTTCACTTGGGAAACACTTAAACTCGTCAAACTCGGACTTGGGCGACACTGGAGACCCCTGGCGTTTGGGCTCCAACGCCCCCCTAACGCCAGGGGGGGCCTGGCGTTATGGCCCTAACGCCCCCCTAACGCCACGGGGGGGGCAGGCTTTATGGGGTAAACGCCCCCCTAACGCCAGGGGGGCCTGGCTTTAGGGGGCAAACGCCCGGCTATCGCTCGGGCGTCTCCTTTTGCGTATTTTCGACGTATTTGCATCCCTTTAGCTCCGTTTCCATTTCCAATTCACCTACACATAGAATAAACCCCATTAAGCACATAACAAGTATAATTTTATCATTAATGCGCATAAAATGTAAGGTATATCACATGTTAAACTATGCAATTTAGTCTCGCATCACTTAGTCCCATGAAAATGAAGGCAGAGCTTAGCCTTATGAAAATATGGAGGCAAGGCTTAGCCTCATGCAAAATGGAGACAGAGCTTAGTCTCATGCAAGATGCAAACAGCGCTTAGTCCTATGCAGAATAGAATAAATAGCCGATGATAGCAAAGTTCTCTTAGCTGGTTGTAGACTTCAGTATCGCGGTTGTTATGAAGATTGTTACTTTGAAGCATGTATATTCTTTGTTCCTGCATCCAAAGAAAAAATGTGAGTTCTGTAAAGGGGGATGTTGGTTCGCGCCTCCGTCAGCTTGCTTTGCTTGGTCTGGGGATCTTGTTCAAATCATTGGGGTAGCATTTTGCTAAACAGAGTTATTTCGCAAGCTAGCATGCATAGCTTTCAAAGGACATAGTAAAATATTTTTAAGAAACTTGTTAGATGAACCAATGATTGTGACACTATCCGAGACATCGCGACTTCTCTTGCCGTAGAATTTTGAGGGTCTTCCTCAAAATTCTGCCCCGATTAGATGGACAAACCTCTCTGACTGCTGTACATGTTGCGAATGTCTAAACTTGCTTCAGAATTTTGAGGGTCCTCCTCAAAATTCTGAACCAATTTCCGATTATGAGGGAAATAAGATTTTTATTGAATTGTGACCGAACCCACAAGGCTGCCTACGTATCCCCTCTTAAACGGGAATCAGGTCAAGCGTAGTTCAATTTACATCATTTGTGGAAACATAAACAATTACACATAGTATCGCTTGACTGCATCAAAATTGATCAGTTTTGGCCAGCCTTCTCCGTCCATTTCTGCAAGTATAAGGGCTCCTCCTGTCAATACTCTGTGAACCATGTAAGGACCTTGCCAATTGGGAGAGACTTTCCCTTTGGCTTCGTCCTGATGTGGAAAGATCTTCTTCAACACCAGATGCCCCAGTGTGAACTGTCCCGGCTTGACTCTTTTATTGAAGGCTCTGGACATCCTGCTTTGATAAAGTTGACCATGACACACTGCATTCATCCTTTTTCCGTCTATGAGGGATAGATTCTCATAACGGTTCCTTATCCATTCTGCATCGATGAGCTCAGCTTCTTGTATGATCCTCAAGGAAGGAATCTCCACTTCGGCAGAAATAATAGCTTCAGTACCATAAACTAGTAAGTAGGGAGTTGCCCCGGTCGATGTGCAGACTATGGTACGGTATCCTAATAAAGCGAATGGCAGTTTCTCGTGCCGCTGTTTGTTATTTCCTACCATCTTTCTTAGTATCTTCTTGATGTTCTTGTTAGCGGCTTCTACAACTCCGTTCTTCTGAGGTCTATAGGTTGTGGAATTTTGTGCTTGATTTTGAAAGTCTCACACATGGCCCTTATCAGATCACTGTTGATATTGGAGTCATTGTCAGTGATGATTGATTCTGGAACTCCAAACCGACAAACAATCCGGTCGCGAACAAAATCTGCCACGACTTTCTTAGTTACTGCCTTGTAAGATGCTGCTTCGACCCACTTGGTGAAGTAATCAATAGCTACCAAGATGAAACGGTGCCCATTTGAGGCGGTGGGCTCGATTGGACCAATGACATCCATTCCCCAGGCAGAAAATGGCCAAGGTGAGCTTGTTGCATTGAGCTCATTTGGCATCAATTTTATCATATCTGCATGTACTTGACATTGGTAGCATTTTCGGACATACTGGATACAATCTGTCTCCATGGTCATCCAGAAATAATCGACCCTAAGTATCTTTTTGGAAAAGACGAAGCCATTCATGTGCGGGCCGTAGGTCCCAGCATGTATCTCCTCAAGTAGTTTAGAAGCTTCTCTTGCATCTACACATCTCAGTAATCCCCAATCAGGAGTTCTTCTGTACAGGTTTCCTCCGCTGTGGAAGAAATTGTTGGACAACCTCCGAAGCATACGCTTATGAGTATGATTTGCATGCTCCGGGTATTCCCCTTTTGCCAAATATTCCTTGATGTCTTGGAACCAAGGCTTTCCGTCTATCTCTTCTTCAACATGGGCACAATATGCCGGCTGGCTATGGATCCTTACTGGGATATGATCAATGAAGTTCTTGTCTAGATGTTGTATCATTGATGACAAAGTGGACAATGTACCAGCAAACTCGTTCTGAACCCTGGGAACATGCCTAAACTCTATCTTCGTGAACCTCTTTCTAAATTCTTGCACATGGTGCAGCTATGGAAATATCTTGTAATTCTTGGTGGCCCATTCTCATTGTACCTGGTGCACAAGCAAATCTGAATCGTCGATTACCGACAACTCTTGAATATTCATGTTGATGGCCATGTTGAGTCATAGGATGCAAGTTTCATACTCCGCCGTGTTGTTGGTGCATGGAAATCTGCGTTTAGCAGATACCAGATAATGTTGGCCAGATTCCAATACCAAGACAGCTCCAATGCCGACTCCTTTGACATTTGCCGCTCCGTCAAAGAACATCCTCCAACGTTCGTAGGATTCAACAATATCCTCTCCTATGAATAGCACCTCTTCATCGGGAAGATATGTTTTCAGGGATTCGTATTCTCCTTCCACAGGGTTCTCAGCAAGATGATCAGCCAGTGCTTGTCCCTTGATTGCTTTTTGAGTTACATAAACAATGTCGAACTCACTCAACAGGATTTTCCACTTAGCCAGTTTGCTAGTGGGCATGGGTTCCTGAAAGATATATTTTAGGGGATCCATTCTTGATATGAGGTACGTTGTGTAAGCACAGAAGTAATGCCTCAGCTTTTGAGCTATCCAGGTCAAGGCGCAACAGGTACATTCCAATAAGGAGTACCGCGCTTCATATGGAGTGAATTTATTACTTAGGTAATAGATAGCTTGTTCCTTTCTCCCTGTCTCATCGTGCTACCCTAGAACGCACCCGAAGGCTCCATATAACACTACGAGGTAGATTAGCAAAGGTCTGCCCGACTCAGGCGGGACCAAAACTGGTGGTGTTGATAGGTACTCCTTGATCTTGTCGAAAGCCCTTTGACAATCCTCGGTCCAACTAGTTGCAGCGTCTTTCTTAAACATCTTGAATATTAGCTCACATATAACTGTGGACCGGGCTATGAACCGGTTGATGTAGTTTAGTCATCCTAGAAAACTCATTACATCTTTCTTACTCTTCGGCAGTGGCAGCTCCTGGATGGCTTTGACTTTTGACGGATCCAATTCTATCCCTCGGCGGCTGACAATGAACCCAAGTAACTTTCCGGAAGGGACCCCAAATGAACACTTTGCAGGGTTTAATTTTAGGTTGTACTTCCACAGTCTGTCGAAGAACTTCCTCAAATCTGCTATATGATTTGTGGCTTTCTGGGACTTGATGATGACGTTGTCCACATATACCTCGATCTCCTTATGTATCATGTCATGAAAAATGGTAGTCATAGCCCTCATGTAGGTGGCCCCAACATTATTTAGACCGAATGGCATCATCATATAACATTATACTCCACATGGTGTAATGAAAGCGGTTTCTCAACGTCTTCCTCGTCCATCCAAATCTGATGGTAACCGGCGAAACAATCTACAAAGAACTGGAGTTCATGTCTGGCACAACTTTCTATTAAAATGTGTATGTTTGGAAGTGGGAAATTATCCTTTGGGCTGGCTCTGTTGAGATACCGATAATCGACACAAATTCTAACCTTGCCATCCTTCTTCGGAACTGGCACGATGTTGGCTAACCAAGTTGGATATTCAACCACCCTGAGGACCTTGTCCTTTATTTGCTTAGTGACCTCCTCTTTGATTTTCAGACCCATATTAGGCTTGAATTTCTAGAGTTTCTACTTTACTGGAGGACACATTGGGTTTGTGGGCAACTGGTAAGCCACAATAGATGTACTTAACCCGGTCATATCATCGTATGACCATGAAAAGATGTCATACTCTTTCAGGAATTGTGTGTACTCTTCTTTTTCTGATAGTGATAAGTGAATGCTGATGCGGGTCTCCTTGACAGTTTCAGAATCTCCTAAGTTGATTCTCAATTTCGTCCAGGTTTGAATTGGGCTTGTTCTCAAAATCCTCTACTTCCCTGACGATTTCCTCGGGTATGACATCCTCTTCTTCTGAATTACTATCCTTTTGTTGTGTTGCCTCATTACATGTCACAGTTGTTGGTTCATCAAGACAAGAAATGGTAATGCTGTATAAATAAGATATGATAGAAAATGGTAATAATAAATATCAATCCATTGAAACATAAAAGGGATTTTTAATAATTTAAACAGCATTTTTGGAACGCTGGAGATTTTATTTAAAACAAATGCAAAAAGGGATATCATTTTCTTAGAAAATAATAAAATAAACAATGTTGTTCAGTCTTGCTACCCCCGGACTCGTCGGCCCTGGATGATCTGACAATCCAATTCTTAAGGAATGATCCTTTCTCCACAGCTCGGATGCTAGGGCCTTCCTCCTCCTCCTCCTCCTCCTCTACAATTACACAACAGTCCATGTCCTCATCCTCCAAGAACAAGTTCCTTAAAGCTGCCAGTGCTTCCTCCTCCTCTGATCCCCATATGACGTCGGTCTGACTCAGGTGTGGTACAGGCTGCTCAAGTGGATAGTACGGACCACGCCACGGTGGTGACCAGTCATTGTATTCTTGCCAGGTGTACTGATACCCTAGCCCAAAGGTTGTACCATGACGTTTCAACTGTATTGGCTTGGAGATACCCTGAAGGTTTTTTCCAAGACCCTTGACGAGTTCATATCCTCTCCACGCTAGTATACTTTCTATCTTGCTGCTCCACCACTTATCTTTCTCGATTGCATTGACCCGCTCGATGTGATGATAAGTTTCTCCACCGAGCCTTCTTCTACTCACAACCACCGGGATAGTCTGACGGCTGTAAATGGGGTTGCTCCTATCTCCATGGATAATCACCTCTTGATGGTTCCATTCAAACTTCACCGCCTGATGCAAAGTTGATGCCACAACCTCAACGACGTGTATCCATGGTCGTCCCAACAATAGATTATAGGATGCAAATATATCTAGCACATGGAATTCGATATCAAACCATGTAGGCCCCATATGTAGACAAAGATTGATCTCTCCAATTGTAGCTCTCTGAGACCCGTCAAATGCCTTCACATTCATAGTCCCTTCTCGTATCTCATATAGGCCTTTGCCCAACCTCTTAAGTGTTGTCAATGGGAAAATATTGAGACTGGATCCCCCATCTATCAAAATTCTTGCAATGAAATTGTCCTCACATTGCACGGTAATGTGCAGTGCCCTGTTATGATTCAAACCCTCGGATGGCAGCTCGTCCTATTGGAAGGTGATTTTGTGACTTTCCAGCACCTGTCCTACCATATTGGCCATTTCTCCGCCAGTGGTGTTGTTAGGTAGATATGCCTCACTTAACACCTTTAAGAGAGCATTCCTGTGCACTTCTGATTCTGTAGCAGTGACAGGATAGATATCTGAGCAGGAGTCTTGTTCAAATGATCGGTGACTGAATACTCCCTTGCTTGCAGTTTCCTCCAAAGGTCATCCAGGCCTGTTAACGGGCGGTCTGTTAGAAGCCTGCTTACTGGATTCTCCCAAATTCTCGGGTGTATAGACTCTTCTGTTCTGGTCATTCCTTGCGCAGCGACGGATTCTCCTATTTTTATCGTTCCTCTTTTTCTAGCTTTGGCCACATAATCCCAGGGTACAATCTTGGTGTCGAAAGGCGGTGTCGTTGACACTATGAAAGGTGTGGTCACTTCCACTTCGAATGGAACATGCGCAACTGCGGTGGGTGCTATCTCAACTTCAAATGAAACTGATGGAGCTACATCAACCTCCACTAGCGGCTGTATTTGTACTATAATAGGATTAAGCGTGACTGCAGGTTTCTTAGGATTGTCACCCTCTTTGATAAGTCTAATTGATCCCCCGGGATCCCATTCCTCATCGGTATCTATTACATTGATACCTTCACCCCTATGATCTGGGAGGGGGTTGTTGCGGACGTTGGGTGTAGCTTCTTTGGCCTAAATACCTTATTATCAATCAAGGTCTGGATCTTATCCTTCAGTGTTCGGCACTCGTCAATGGTGTGCCCTTTCATGCCATAATGATATGCACAAGTCTTGTTTGGTTTGACCCATTGGGATATATTCTTCACGGTTGCAGCAGGGATAGGAGTGACATAACCAGCAGCCTTCAACCTTTCATACAATTGGTCAATGGGTTCAGCAATGGTAGTGTATTGTTTAGATGGTCTGCGGTCAAAGTTAGGTCGAGGTCTTGGGTAGTTTGGGCGAGTTGGAGGTAACTGAAAGTGAGAGGGTTGGGAATTAAATGTGTGATAAGCAGTGGTTGGTTGGGAATATCTCAGAGGTGATGGTTGATATATGGGTGGAGGTGCTTGGTATGTAAGTGGGGAGGTTTGATATACAAGTGGAGTTTTGGGTCCTTGGGTGACCATTACTGTTCCGACATCTTTCTTATTCGATATACCCCCTGACTGCAGTGCTTGGTTTTTTTTGTGGCCTGCAATGCCTCAAAGTTTGTTACCATACCGCTTTTAATGCCCTCTTCAATCCTTTCTCCGAGTTTGATGATATCGGAGAACTTGTTGTTTTCAATAACCATCAATCTTTAATAGTACTGCGGATCCTGTGCTCTGAAAAATAATTTGCTCATCTGTTCCTCGTCCAATGTCGGCCTGATTTTGGCTGCTTCTGACCTCCAACGAGTGACATACTCGCGGAAGGTCTCAGTGGGCTTCTTCTTTAAATTCTAAATGTAGAAGACATCCGGTGCATTCTCTATGTTAAACCTAAATCTGTCCATGAAGTCAGACACCTTACTCACCTAGTTGGCCCACTTCTTGGGATCTTGGCTGATGTACCAGGATAAAGCATCTCCTATAAGACTCCTCATGAAAAGCTTCATTCAGATCCTTTCATCCTTTCCGACCCCTACAAATCCTCAGGTGAACCCTGGGATCACCTGTTCCGTCAAACATTTCGAACTTGGGAGGTTTGCAATTCTCCGGCAGTTCTACATCTGGCTGTATGCACAGGTCTTCATAGTTCAGACCTTCTATCCCTTTGTTTCCTTCGACGCCTTGAACCCAACTTGTCAACTTCTTGAGCTCTTCAGCCAGGTTCTTAATGAGCAGGTCCTTCTCAAAGGATTATGGTTTATATGATACGGTATGAGTGGAGTGAGGCAGGGTTTCCACGTATATAGGGTTCTTTTGGTGACCGGGAGTTTGGGTATAATGGTGATCATTGGAGTTCTGGGGTTGAGGAATGATTTGTGGGGAATTTTGTGTAGTATGATAGGTGTTTTGCTGGTATTATGGAGGGATGGTTTGATTCTGTGGAGGGGTTGTGTAATGGTGGGGTGCGGGAGGATTTTGTAGGTGCTTGTTGGGTGTGTTTTGCGGTGGTGCGGGATTCTGACTGTTTGAATTATTGACATCTGGGATATTGAGTGTGAAGAATAGGTTTGCTAAGCTCCGGACCTTCTCGAGCTCACCCTGGAGTTCTAGTACTTTCTGCTCAAGTCGTGATACTACATCATTTGGGGCCTGAGTACTTCGGCCATCAGAAGCTTCTGCATGTTCAACATGTGTATTGTTGTCTCTTCTAGTGTTGTTCAAATCATCCATATTTGCCTTCCCTTTGACTTTTGGTGGACTTGGAGGAGGAGAAGGTGGAGGGCCCCTGGATCTAGTATGATAAG
This sequence comes from Nicotiana knightiana, assembly GCA_005239525.1. Taxonomy (NCBI): domain Eukaryota; kingdom Viridiplantae; phylum Streptophyta; class Magnoliopsida; order Solanales; family Solanaceae; genus Nicotiana; species Nicotiana knightiana. The sequence goes on along the minus strand of ML423077.1, from coordinate 81,698 downwards.
CTGATGATGCCAGTATGCATGAACCAACCTTTGGGGAATGGGAATAATCGAAAGAAAGAAAGAAAAAAAAAGGTAGACAAGTCAGTAAGAATTCTGAAAAGAGTATTTGCGGTATTTAAACACATATGGCGGAATGTAAATTTGCGTCCTATTTTGGGAGCCTCGTTGTGCACGAGGTAGGCCTAGCGACAAGTTGTTTTGGAGAACTTAGATGCCAATAATTGCCTCATTTCATTAATATAAAAATAAATGAACCCAACACGACACTAAGATAATAAAAGATAAGTCATTACTGGCATTTGGCCTTATTATATTTAGGAAAAAACAGGTAAATTTAATCTACTTGGTCCCAGAAGGACCTTCCCCAGGCTTGATCTTTCTGACTCCATCAATCAGGTCCCTTAGTTCGCGCATGCCCAACAACAGGTATACTCTTGCCAGATGTCCTCCCTCGCTTCCTTCAGCATTCTGGCAGTCAGCGACCCTCTTTCTTATCTTTCCTTCTAGCTCCATCAAACCTTGTTCTAGATATTATACCCTTTCATTGTAGGTGATAGACATTTCCCTCCATTCTCTGATTAATCTCTTGTCTATCTCATGTATCTCCTGATGTTCGGCCTCGGAGTCATGAATCGTCTTGCGCAACTTGTTGTACTTTACTTGGGTTTCTGCATCTTCGTCTATGACCCTGTTTCTCGGACCAATTCCTGGCTCATCTTTCCCAGCTAAGTTGTCCTCCAACTATGCTGGGTAAAAGGGTGCATGTCCCACATGATATCTGTCTGGCTCAATGGTGTCCTTTTCCACAATAATCTTTGAGTGCCACATATGCTGAGCTTGACACTTGTAAGGGATGTCGTCATCCTGAAAATCTGCCCGAAAATCACTTATCTTTGCGACCCGCGGTATGATCTACTTCCTACCTGCCTGCCTCATAACCCTGATGGGAACATAAGGGTATATTCCCCTTAACCCGATCAACACTAAGTGAGGAGCGTCCCTTGACCTGATGATGAACTCGTCAGTAGGGAACCATTCAAACATCCACTAAACTTGATCCTCAGTCAATTGTCAAAGAACTCCACCCATTCCTTAGCACTCTCTGGTTGAGCAAACTTGTCCGGAATATAAGTCATCTGTTTAGGGTGATGGAAGAAAAAATGGTCATTCCACGCCCTTCATGGAAACTCCTGACGATATTGACCCTTTTGGAGATACTCCATTAACCACAACTGCAGCAGCAAATTGTAACCCTCGAAATGTTTGGACCCTTTCTGGAAGTGGTCCAAGGCCCGGTAGATATCAGCTATAATCATAGGGACTATGGTGTATGTCTGTCCCTCGATTCCTTCCATTAGAGTCTTGGTGACCATAGCCAGTCTAGTATGAATTATTTCCCTTTTCGTTGGGAACACTATCATACCAAGAAGTAAACGATGAACACGAAAACTCTACGGTGAATATGACCCAAGGAAGTAATGGAAAAATCATCATGGAAAATACGGTAGGACTTGCTATGACCTTATCTCTCATACAAGTAGTCAAATGGTATATAAGATTTCGTTAAGCACTCCAAATCGATGTTCTTTTTCAGACCCATCATTTTTAGAAATCCCCTACCAATGCGATTTTCTGGTACCTATAACCCAGGGCTGTCCCAAGGTAGCCCAGCAAATCTCCCGATTTCTTCTAGGATCGGGGTCATTTCTATATCCCTGAAGTGAAACACGGATTTTTCACGATCCCAGAACATAGCTGCAACTTCTATCAACATGTTATTTGGCTGGATGTCTAACAGAGAAGGAAAATTTCCCATGACCTTCTTCACATGTTTCTTATCACTTGAGGAATGATCTTCCCACCACTCTAGTAGCAGTGGTCGTATATTTTGGACCATGCCGAACCTGGGGACCTCGTGCCTCATTTCTGCAAAACAAATAAGGTTAGGCCATTTCCCCCTCCAGATTCGACTATTTATATATCCATGATTAGAATGTTGGCATTTAGTTCTCCAAAATTAATGCACAAAACGTGGTTGCGTCTGTTGGGATTATGGAAACCCCGATGGACTTTTGGATAAGGTTTGTCTTAAAGGGTTATTATGTGGACAACATACTAACCCAGCTAGGTTTGACCATGATGCATGTACATTTATAATCAGAGTGAGGTTGTTATGGGGTCTAGACTGGTACCCTCAAGCGGACAACTTGAGGGGGAAGGTCATGGAGTTGTCGATTGCAGCGCTGATCGACTAGTTTTACCGCAAATAAGCCTTTCCGAATTTAAAAGGGTGATATATAGGAAGAGCACAAGCATTTCTAAAGGATTGATTACGAACGAGTGGAATATGATGTTGAGAATGATTTATGCAACAGTAAATAGCATGTTGTAACGTATTTGCACGTTAGGAAAATAATAAATGCGATATTTAATAATTGAAAGACGTTTAAGAAAGGAAAAAAGTCAGTTTCTGCAGTAAAGGAAATCATAAATGCTCAAAACGGACAATTAAATTCACATACGGGTAAAGGGAAAAGGTGCACACGTATTAACAAAGAAGCATGCTTAAGGCTAATTTACAAAAAGCAAGTTTGTTATGTTAAAAGCCTAAAATCCCCAGCAGAGTTGCCATGGTTTCGCGCCCCCTTTTCCTTGCGAAATCGGGTTTTGACATTCATTTGGGACAACTCCTTTCCTTTTGGGGAAGGGGGTATGGAAATTGAAGAATCGCCACCTAACATTTAAGGTGCGTTAGGGAACCTAATGCAAATAACTCATGAAACCAGTCTACATTACCAGAGGTTGGGTAAGGGCTTGAAATTACCTTGAGGGGAAGGTATTAGGCACCTCTCGAGGTCCACAATGGTGGGTCCCGGTCAAACTTACTTGGTGAATTAGTCATTTAACAGATAAGCAGTCTAAGCACACATATGTAAATAAGATAAAGGAAGTTTAATAGGTAAGCAGTCTAAGCACACATATGTAAAAAGATAGGGAAGTCCTAAGTCATTAGCCTATAGGATCACATATGTACAATGCCCGGTAATCCTTCCTCAACTAGAGGGGTTACACGTGACATTAACGCATAGGTCATCATATCCTTTTACTACCCGATTACCCTCCCCTTAGTGATTGTATAAGGGGTTTTAATTAAATGAACTATAAGCGTGCATTACCCGTCCCTTCCTTGTGGTCCCGGAGGTGTTAAGACCTCTATTTTTAGGCAGTTCTAGACTCTCCTAAAGTGTTTAAAAAGGAAAATCTAAGAGAAAACAAGAACAAACAGGACTGTCAAGTAAGACAACAATTAAGGGCTCATGTTTGCCTCTGCAAATAAACAGGCAATTAGCACGTCTCAAACAACAAGATTTCAGATGTTTCAGAAAAGATCCTAGAACATGATATCTAGGTGAGCATGACAAACAGAGAATGTGCAACATTATGTTAAGGCGAAGCGGTAAAGACCTAATCAATTTGCCTACTGTTTTTTCAGAACCTGTTGAATCTGGGCAGTCAAAAATAATTAAGCAAAGCACAGTTTTACAATTTGCAAAATTTCAATTATCCTACAGGCTTGCCTAGGCGTTGAAATTGCTTTTAAACATTCTTATAGACATGCAGATTATTGACTTAGGCGATGTAGACATGATTTAAAGCGAATACAAACATAGTCCTAAAGCAGGATTTCTAATGCACACAGAGGATGTAAATTTTTATTATGCATAATTACAGCGATAAATTAATAACAGGATTTCTAGGCGATCATGATTATGCAGAATTCCATAACAAGTGAGGTAATGATCCTATAACACATTTCCTAATATTCCAAGTGATCTAAAAACATGGTAAACATGATATAAACCTAAAGCATGATTGCTAATGTGAATAACATAATATGAGCCTAAAGCATGATTTCTAATGCAAGTAAACACAATGTAGACCTAAAGGCAGGATTTCTAATGCAAGTAAATACAATATAAACCTAAAGCATGATTTCTACCCGGTTTTCCTACAAAAATCCATATACGAATCCCTCCCCTTTACTAATTTCCCCAACATCTGCTTACAAAGGTTATTATTACAAATCATAAATGAATGAATAAATGATAAGTATAAGCTATGCTATAGGGAGCCTGAGATAGGGCCAAAATGAACATGGAAATACCAGGCCTTTAAAACTGTCCAGGATGCCGAAGTCTCATAGCCAATAGGGTGTCCTGGTGTGTCAAAGTTCCCTAAGGACCTCAGGGATCCCGGGCAATGCTCACACCAAGATCCTTTGATTAGGAAGTGATTATGTGCAGTGTGGAAAAGGCCAGTCCCAATGTGTCAGATTTGGAGGAGTCTCATGGACTCCTAGGCAGTGCTCACACTGGAGGGGCAGGACCCTAGGTATTCTAAGAGTAGAAGTTGAAAATAGTGTATGAAATAAGGAATAGTTTTGAGAAAACAGTTTAGGAGTAAAATAGGAATAAACAGAGTCATTGCAGCACTCTGAGTTCCAACAAAGGTTTCCAGCAATCAAACAAGGAACAAAAAGAGGATCACAACCATTTCAAAGCAAAGCTTCACATTGCCTGGATTAGTTCATTAATTAACACTAGGTGGGCATATAACATGCTATAAACAAATAATTACATAGAGAAGGGTAGCAGGGGTTAGGAACATAGAGGTCATTAGTCAGGAACACATAAGACATGGTGAGAGTGGAAGCATTCTAGTTAACAGAACATAAAGCAGGTTGACAGCATAGGATATAGCATCAGGGATAGACATGTTGATTAAAAAGCCACAAACAGGAAGCACATAAGTTAATGTGGTAACAACCAGATTACTGAATGGGACATAGCATACTGATTAAGAATCATAAACAGGGAAACATATAAGTCTAACTGCATGTGATAACAACCAAATTACTGAATAGGACATAGCAACAGAAGCAACGAACATGAAGGGCATAGGTCTAAGTACACAGTAGTATACACAGTAGTAATCATGCTGATTGTGAGCAATAGATAGGAAAGTCATAGGAGTCTGGCTTCATGGAAGTACTCAGGATAACTAAGATCAATAAACAGGGAAGACATAGGTAGTCATGCTAATTGAAATCAATACACAGGAAAGACATGGCTTAAAACTACATTGAAGTGGTCATACTAATTGAGGTCAATAAACAGGAGAGACAGAAGTTTAAGTACAGGAGTAAACATACCGATTAAAATCAATAACAGGAAAGATAGAAGTTTAAATACAGAAGTAAACATACTGATTAAAAGCAATAACATGAAAGCACATATGTTTAATCTTCATAGAAAATGAATGACAAGATGAGTGGAGACATACCAGTTAAAGATGGTAAAACAAAAGGTGAAAGAATGCAGAACTCAGTGGTCTAGCCTTAGCTTTCAGCCGGCTAGATAATATAGCAAGCACGAATGGCAGAAAGGGGGAATGAGAGCAAAGTTTGTGTGTGTGTGTGTGTGTGTGTGTGTGTTTCTGAATTGTGTTAGTGTGTTTAGAAGAATCAGAATGAGAGTTTATATAGTACTTAGTAAGGTAAACAAATAAGGCAAGAATAACTCGGAGTTCATAAAATAGAGTAATCAAATTAATCAACCAGTTAATTAGGGAATTAACCCGATCAAATCATACAGAAAATCCGGGAGAGACCCCTTAGAATAGGGAGAGTCAATTAACAGTACAAATTAGGGTTCAAATAAGGTAACAAATCAATCATATACCATATAAGGGTCAATTAAATCCCTAAATCGGACTAATAGTTTAATTAAGGCAAGTATTACTAATTAAAGTCACAAATAAGGAAATAGGTAAAATCACAGAGAAATACTGATTTTAACAGGAAAATATTATTCGAACCCTAAATAAAATCCATTAATATATTTGATTGACAGAAATAAACAAATAACGGGAAAAAGATTGAAGCAATCAGTGCAGGAAAAAGAAAAACCTAGGGTTTAAGCATATACACAAAAAATAGTCGAAATAGCAAAGGATAATCAAATTCAAACACTTGAAAGTCAAAAGCCCTTTTGAAGAAAACTTAGAACGAAACCCTAATTTCAGAAAAGCACTGGAATCGAATAGTAATAACGAAAACAGAAGATTTTTTGAGGAAAAAAATACCAAATAACACTTAAAACGTTTTAGATCTATAAGGATTTGAACAGACCCAAGTAGTCATAAGATTAGGGTTTTCAAAAATGACAGAGATGAAAGGAAACTCGGTCTAAAACCATAGATGCGAACCATAAATAAGAAGAAAATAGTACCCAAAAACGGAAATGGCCATAGACAGGCCTGTGAGAAAGGTTTCGAACAAAACCAGGTTGAATATCTTTGAGATTCTCTCATAAATCAACGAAGTCGAACAACCAGAAGATATAGAAGGATGACAAAGGTCGGAAAATACAGAGAAACCTCATGAATGGTGAGGTTTTCCGGTGAAGGCGGCTAGGTTTTAGGGGAGTGATTGAGAGAGAAGGGGAGGTATTAGGGAAATGAAGACGGCGGGGGAGAGGAAAAAATGAGATAGGGTTTTGGGGGTTAGGTTAGATTAAAAAGGAAGGAAATAATGTGGATCGTTGATCTCTGAGATCAACGGCCACGATTAAAGAGGGGTTTGGGTCGGGTAGATGAAGGATTGGGCTTGGGTAGGATTTAAGATATTTGCGCTCGTATAATTGGGTTGAAACGAAATTGAAAGGGGCTATTTGTTAAATATCCAACTAATTAATAAAATAATTTGTGAAAATAATTAAAAAATTATAAAAATGATTTTCATGCATAGAAAATGGTTTAAAATAATTACTCAATATTATAAAATATAAAAAGCTATTTTCTGGTGAAATAATGTAATAATGCGACATGAGCTATTATTGCAAAGTTATTGCAATTATAACCCGAAAAATATAAATGTGGCTATTTATGAAATAATTAAAGCTTATTAGGAATATAAATGGTAAATTAAGTCATGAAATTGTTATAAAGTCATTTGTGATGCAATTAGTAATTATTTATATAATAAAAATACTAGGATAAATTAATAAAAAATCATTAGAAAAATGCAGAAATTATGGAAAAATATTAGTTGATGCTTATGTACTATTTTGAAAATAGATATGCATTTTAAAAATAGTATAGGGAAAAATTGGGTATCAACAATATGCTAAGTGTAGGGTGGAAGAACTACTTCTTTTTATGTACATTGTATAAATTGTATTAATGTGTTTCTTTTTACTAGTTTTAACTTTTCCCGGCGATGGATCTTTTGGAAATATTTCTTAAGGGATTAAAGTCTGATACAAAACACCACTTTTATTTTTAGGATAGTTAGGTAGTATCCTTGGTTTTTCTTTGGACGTCAGTTCTTTTCCAAAGGTGTAGCTCGAACCGGGTACTTTGTTTTTTTAGGAGTAGGTTAGGAAGAAATTGAGTTGCTCTGAGGTGTCTATTGACGTGTTTGGTGCTGGCACATTAGGTTATGGCATGCGCTTTGTCTTCCCGTACATTTGATTTGACTTTTGATGCCTGAGTAAAATAAATAGCCTACTCTGTGACGTTTTTCTCAGTTGTTCGACTTGTATGCCACATAGAGCAATATTGCTTAAAATTTCTCAATTATATGTGCTTGCTTGACTTGAGAGTTGAATAGAACCGTCTCGATTGAGTCATGTGAAATGTGTGTATGAGGAATGGTGATCTTTTGTGCTATCATGTGTAGTCAAAAACTTGCCCCGTATGTTAATCGAAGTGAAATCATTAAGTTGCGCTAGTCTAGGAGATGATGTAGGCGTTTCTTGCTTGATCATATATGTGCTTGTCACTTAAAAATAATTTTTTTTGTTGCTATCCCCTTTGATCCTATAGATCTTTTCTTTGGCACCCACATAACAAGTCACGCCCTATTTTGTTCTTAATTTGAGATTGTTGAACCTTTAACTCCTAAGTCGCTAACATATTGGGGAGTAGATTTCGAGTGGAACCATGAAAGGGCCCTTACACAAAAGTTGTGAAAAAAGGTCACTAGCCGATGAACCTTAATGTATGGAGTGTGTGTAGAAAAAAGAAAGTTGCAAGAAAAAGAAATTGATAGTTCAAATAATGTAGAAAATACACACCTCCTAATCTTACTAATTTGTGCTAGTGGGAGTATAGAAGTGCTTAATTGAAAAAAGGGCTATGTTGTATATGGCTTGTGGCAAGTGAATTGGTTGAGAAGAATATGTGCTTGATTGTTGAGTGTAGTGTATTAAAGTGTTTAGGAGGGTTAGTCACTATTTATAAATGTATCTTACTCGTCTCTTAGCTTACATTACAACCTTAAAGTCCTAATTGATCCTAGATTGCTAGCTTAGATTAGTAGAGATGTACATTACAGGCAAGCTTATGGTACGACCACGGGATGCACATGAATTCTTTGTGAGAGTGAGCGAATTTTGTTCAATTGTGTGATATCCTTAAAAATGTTCAAGGGCATACTTGAATGTGTGGATTATTCTATATTCTCTCTTTTGTTTGTTGGTAAGGGCACATGATCTCATGAAGGATTTCTGATGTAAACTTCTTTTGTTGGGTGAGTGCGCGAGTTGATGGTGCTTAGTGGTAACGAGTCGGCTCTTAAACAAGGGTGGTAACATAATGGTTGTTTGAATTGATTGAATTGAAATGTGTATACTTGGGCATGCTTAAAACGGGAAGAATATAAAAGTTGTATGTCCGTGCTTGATTGCTGGTATCGATCATAGTCAAGGGTAGAGTGTATGGTTAAAAATTGAAGTGCTCCTCTCTAGTTAATTTGTGATATTTTTATATGTATGAATCATCTTGAGGCAATAGGGGGCGAAATGTACGAGATTAGAGTAAAAAAGAAGCAAAAGATGAAAAATTGTCCATTGTAGCGCCACAGGCAGCGTGGGGCGCTACCTGTGGCGCCATTTACAGAATGCTTATTTTCCCAGCGCCAAGGCTAGCGCCCCACGCTGCCCTGGACGCTGGTGACGGAAACTTCTCCAACTTTTTTTGGGACAAGATTATTTCGGTCCAAGACTTACCCAATGCGTATAAAAGCAAGACTAAGCCTATTTTACGAGGGGAGACGCCACTTTGAAGGAAAAATACAGAGGAAAATCCGGGAGCGAGGATATCTCAGTTTTCTTCATCTTTTCTTACTATTTTCAATTATTCAACACTTGTGAATTTGTTTTGATACTATCATGAGTGGCTAAAACCCATAGTTTTTGAGTTGTATTTAGCCATGGATATTGTCGTTTAAAGTTGACTTAACCTTGATTACAATTCACCAATATATGGTCGTTTCTTCAATTCTGTGATTAATTGCTTAATTGTCTGGCCAATAGTTAGTTTCTATTTACTACCTATGCTATGCTTGGGAAAGCCATGTTTAGATTAGAGAAGAATTGAAGAGAGCATGATCTTAACTCTGGGAAGGGGCAGATTTGTGGTTAGGATCAGAATATATCTAGTCACTGTGCTTAATTAAATATTGTAATCTTAATGCGTTCTTAATAGATTGATTCCATAGGAATACAAGCGTTAATCTATTTTGAATAGGCGAGTAGTACTTCGGGAGAAGACTGTGAGAGCAGTTGTTCGATTAATTAGCAACCATGACTGAATTGTATGAAAGGGGGAGTTAATTAAAATGCAATAGGAATGGTAAATGGATCACAACCCTGGAATATTCGTCTCTAATGAATACACAACAACCATTTTGTTGCTTGATAGTTACTTGTTAAAATTATTTCGTAGAATAATCACACTTTTGAACTCGGAAATACTTGACTGAATAATAATCTTAGTGAAACTGGTGGGTAGTTAACACAAGTCTCTGTGGGTTCGACACTCGACTTATCATTTTATTACTTATACGACCACGTATACTTGTGTGTGCGTTTGAGACCAACAATAACCTATAAAGAATACATTACAGCAACACCTCCGGGTTAAATAGCAACTACTTCTGATAATCAAATGAAGACGCTCAATTAACAATTTATATCTAAAGCAAACGAAACGGGGTGTTACAACGACTTTTCTGAATCAAGACCTTGCCAAAAATTCAAAATTTGTGCTTAGTGTTCTGTTACATGAGTCTATCATTGTAGGTAGAGGGTGCTGACCATCTGAACAACTCCCTCTTATCACCATGGATTTAATCAAAGGTTATATAACACAGGAATCAAAATAGGAATAAAGTAATAATTACTCATATGGACCAAGCCGTTATTTCTCCTTAAGATATTAGTAGTAATAACGAAAGAAGATAGTAATTTGTCCTTTACTTTAGGAAGAATACGAGGAAGGAAAGAACGACTCATAATTGCTTTGTAAAGAAAACCTATAATCACGTAAACATGTTTTCTCCTTTCTTTCCTTTGAGAATCCTCCCTGCCCTTCTCCTAAGGTATCTCACCTCTTCTCCTTCTTTTATTTCTTCTTAATTTCTCTCTAATTTTTTGTTAACATTCTTAATCTTTGATTTACATATTATTATTACGATGTCTCATATTCATTGTTAAGGAAGAATTTGATGATGTTTTATGATAATCCAATATATTGGCATGTTTTTACATGTGATTAATTAGTGTCATGATTTCTTCAATAGGATTGATTATTTTGGGAGAGTGGCAAGGATCTATATGACGTCGTTCTTTTACCTATAGGATTAAGTGCTAGGGCCTCTTCAAAAATGTCTTCATCTAACGACGATTCATCACCTAGTCCACCTTCTACATATAGTGATAGTTCTTTTTATAACGATAACAATAACAATAATAACAATAACGACAATGACAAGTCTCAGTATTTGTCTGATTCATCTATAGGAGGATCGCAATCACCTCCACCCCCACCACCGCCCCCTCCA
>ML423077.1:49788-70760 GCA_005239525.1 Nicotiana knightiana | reverse complement strand
CCCCACCACCACCTGCACCACCTCATTCAAGACATAAGTCACCACCACTACCAAAACATTCTTCAAATGATGGTGACAATAATCATGAGAAAGCAATACTTATAGGAATTGCTGCAGCAGCAGGACTATTACTTCTTGTTATGCTAGTTTTCGTAATATCTTGCTGTAAAAGGAAAAGAAGAAAGCCACGTGATCAAATGGGCTTCTACAGGGACAATTCTTATAGAGCCAAGGGTATAAATCATTTCTTTTTTCACCTCTAATTACCTTACATATATTGTTGTATTGTTGATATAATGCCTTCTTTTTTTCCTGACATCATATCTTAGCTATATAAATACATTTTTTTAAACTTTTTTTAAAGCCAATACACTGAATTCAATGCCTAAATAATGAAAAGCATATTAATCAAGTCCATTATTTGTGCTTAATAGCAGGTTTGAGCAACCTTCTAAAATCAACTTATTTTGAAAAATGTTTTTCTCAAAAGTACTTTTGGTAAGAACAGTTTGTGTTTGGGTAATCATTTTGAAAATCACTTCCGGAAAACAATTAATGTTTGGCCAAACTTTTTAAAATTGCTTTTAAGTGTGTTTTTCTCAAAAGTGCTTTTCAAAAAAGTATTTTTGGGGAGAAATTATTTTTCTCTGCTTCTCCAAAACTGCTTCTGCTTCTACTCAACCACTTTTTTTCTTTTAAAAGCTTGGCCAAACACTTCAACTTTGACAAAAAGAACTTTTTTTAGCCTTGAAGAAGCTTGGTCAAACAGGTTATAGGAATTTAACCACTGTACATCGACAATATAAAAAGCTCTTTAGGCTGTCAAGTCATTTAATTTATAAGATTATTAACGATAGCGACTCGTAATAAGTGAAATTAGTAACATGAAAAATAAGGTACGTGACCTTCTAGTGTAAAAAGAATCGAAGTAGATAATTCTTCTTAATCTTGTTAGCTTTCTTGCTTATTGCCATTTTTTGGTGTTTGGCCTCTAACCAAAGTTTCACACATTTGTACAGGTGGTGACTATTATAACAACGAACAACATAGGAATTGGAACAACAACAATGTCCAATCCTCAGAACATGTTGTTAAAATACCCCCTCCAACCAATAGTGCCGGAGTAAGCTCAGAATATAGTTGGCCAATAGTACCACCACCACCACCGCCACCAATGAGCAGTACGAGCTCTGCTAATTTCTCTGGCACACAACAACAACAACAACAACAAAAACAAAAACCTCCGAATTTTCCACCTCAAAGCCCAACAAATATATCATTTGGTTTTAACCAAAACAATTTAACTTATGATGATTTAGTAACTGCAACTGGAGGGTTTTCTAAGGCTAATCTTCTTGGACAAGGTGGTTTTGGATTTGTACATAAAGGGGTTTTGCCAAATGGTAAAGAGATAGCTGTAAAAAGTTTAAAATCTAATAGTGGACAAGGAGAAAGAGAATTTCAAGCTGAGGTTGAAATTATAAGTCGTGTGCATCATCGACATCTTGTGTCTTTAGTTGGTTATTGTATTGCTGGATCTCAAAGGATGTTAGTCTATGAGTTTGTTCCTAACAACACTCTTGAATATCACCTTCATGGTATGATATTAACATTACTTAACTCTGTGTTTGTGTTTAGTACGACAGAAGTCATTTTTCGCGAAAACGTTTTCCATGAAAATGTAAGATTCTGGTGTTTTCTTTAACCAGAAAAAAAATCTTCAGTGGAAAATGACTTTTATTGTACCAAACAGACCTAAAAAACTGTAATATTCTAGTTTAGTTTTTTTTTTTTGAAATGTTACTTAGCTGTGTATTTAGTATGACATAAGCCATTTTCCGCGGAAATATTTTCCATAAAAAAATAAGTTTCTGGTGTTTTTTCTAACCAGATAATATTTTTAAGGAAAACATACTTTTTCAGAAAAAATCTTCAGTAGAAAATGAATTTCATCATACCAAACACACTTTAAACTATAATATTCTAATTTGGTTATATTATTTTTTTTTAGATATGTTAGTCCTTTCTTTAAAATTAATCTCCTTTTACATCCTTGTAGGACCTGGTAACCCAGTAATGGATTTCCCTACGAGGATTAAAATTGCAATAGGAGCAGCCAAAGGGTTTGCTTATCTTCATGAAGATTGTAAGTTTACTTAGTTTTCCCTCTATATAATTGAGATAATTAATTTTTCCCTTCGTGGTTAAGTACTCATTGTTAAGATTAGATTTCACGTTACAACAACAATAACAACAACAACAACAAAAAATTCAGTATAATTTCATAGGTGGGGTTTGGGAGAATAGTGTATACGCAGACCTTTCCCCTACCTGAAGAGGTAGAAATGCTTTTTACGATAGACCTAGGCTTAAAAAAAGGTGGAAAGGGAAAAAAATCAGGAAGACAAAAGACAATAAAGAAAAAGGAAAGAAAAAGTAGCATCAAATAGTAACAACCACAGGGATTTCCAAGGGAAGAAAAGATTAGATTTCAAGTTAAACCCTTAAAATGTTAAATCAAATACATAGATAATATAAAAATATATTTACATTATCAGTTGTAAAGGGTATTCCGATGCACAAATCATCCCGCATTCACACAGGATCGGAGGAAAACTGCATGCGGCCTAAGAGGTGTGATACAGATAACCCACCCTAATGCAAGCATTAGTGGCTGCTTGCACGTCTTGAACCCGTGACCGGTCACATGAAGACAATTTATTGTTGTTAGAAGACTTTCCTTCTTACATCATAATCAGTTGTATATAATATAAATCCTTTTATAAATTGCAGGCGACCCTCGCATTATACACAGAGACATTAAAGGTGCAAATATCCTACTTGACAACAACTTTGAAGCCAAGGTAGATATACATAAGTTACTAACACAATCAGACCTCTCTATAACAGCATTCTTATATAACAACATTTTACTATAAAAGTCAAGTTTTTTTTTCGAAATCAATTTTCATGCATAGAATATATGTTCTCTATAACATTCAAAAATATTTGGAACAAACGAAACTGTTATAAACTGTAAAGGTATTTTGCCTTTAGCTTAATACAATGTTCAGCTCTATTATGATCCTAACAAACATTTTTATCATCAGGTGGCTGATTTTGGGTTAGCTAAGCTTTCAGCCGATAACTTTACTCATGTGTCTACCCGTATCATGGGAACTTTTGGGTAAGCATTCTAAATATCTGATTTAATTTGCTTTATCTTTTTGTTTTAGTTGTCATTTAAGAATAGAATGAGAGCCTTGCGTAGCTGGTAAAGTTGATGCTATGTGACCAGGAGGTTACGGGTTCGAGCTGTGGACAGTAGCGAAGCCACATGGTCACAAGGGTAGTCAACTAACCACCCTTTATTGAAAAATTGCACTGTGTATATAGATAAAATATTATGTTTTAGAGGTATATAACACATATTGAACACCCTTTGTTAGGAATTTTTTTTCAATTCTTTCAAATTTTAATACCGTTGGAAAAATTCCTAGCTTCGCCACTGGCCGTGGAAACAGTCTCTTGCAGAAATGCAGGATAAGGGTGCGTACAATGGACCCTTGTGGTCCAGCCTTTCTCCGGACCCTGTGTATAGCGCGGGAGCTTAGTGCACCGCGCTGCCCTCCTTTTCTTTATCATTTAAGAATAACAAAAACCTTTTGTTCCGATTTATTTTCTTTCTATCATTGAAGGCGTGGATGTCGAGAATTAGGATGGAAGACTAGTCGAGTGTTTCCTTGTTCATACAAGCAGTAATAATGTTTTAGTCTTGTGTTTTCTTATTCGTAGATTTCTATTACTATTTGCTACTCCATTTCTTTTGCTTTGGTTTTCATGTTGGATTGTTGATGTTACTACTTGTTGTTACTGCTTCTTTTACATCTTTTCTTGAGCCGATGGTATACCGAAAGCAATATTTCTACCTTCCTTAGGTAGGGATAAGGTCTGCGTACACACTACCCTCTATAAACTTCATTAGTGGAATTTATGCTGGATTATTATTTTTGTTATTGTATCATTGATGTTTCCATTGTCTTAAAAAAATTATACATATGACATATTTTAATATATATTGTCCACCATAGATTGAAGAAAACTTGGAATGTTTTCTTTTGTTTTATTTCAAAATATAGGTACCTCGCACCAGAATATGCTTCGACTGGAAAGTTGACAGAAAAATCTGATGTATATTCTTATGGTATTATGCTATTGGAACTTATAACTGGACGTCGTCCTATAGATGTCAACAGTGACGGTGACAATTTAGTTGATTGGGTATATATATCTTCATCTTTTCTTCTTGAAACGAAATTTAATTAGCCTTAAATTACTTTATATTAAAATTATTAATTTGTAAATTTATATTTACGTAAATACAGGCTAGGCCAATTCTTAGTCGTGCAACAGAGGGTGGAAATTATGATGAATTAATAGATTTACGCTTGGAAAGAAAATTTGATGCCCAGCAAATGTTATGCATGGTTACTTGTGCTGCTGCATCAATCAGACATTCTGCCAGAAGACGTCCAAAAATGAGTCAAGTAAGTTTTCTTTTCTAGTAATATTTTCTATAGTACTCAAATCTCTCCTTTTTTTTTAAGGCAAGATAAAGTCTACATACACTCTATCCTCCCCAGACCCTATTTGTGGGACTATAATCACCATAAAAAATCCTATTTTATTAGTAATTTGATTTCCTAATTTAGTAAAAAGAGATGTGAGTCATATAATATACAAAAAAAACAAGGCAGCATGGCGCAGAAAACATCCCGCATTCACGCAGAATTCTTGGAAGAGCCGCACCCCTGAGGGTGTGATGTAGTCTGCGAAGCCAAGATTTTAAGTTATGGTTTCGGGATTCTAATCCTATTAAGTTATAGGGTTCTAAGTTAATTAACAAGATTTTTTAAGGCAAATACAAGGTATGAACTAAAGCTACTGGGTACGGCTGAACCTGTTCCCGGCGCTTTAGCTCCGCCCCTGGATGTAGACAGCTAACCTACCCTAATACAAGCATTAGTGGCTGCTTCCACGACTTGAACCCGTGACCTACAGGTCATCCGAAGACATATAATATATGAGTATTAGAAATGGCTTGTTGACGATTGATCATAAATTTGCAGATTGTACGTACTTTGGAAGGTGATGTTTCCTTATTGGATGATTTAAATAAAGGATCAACACCAGGTCATAGTGGAATACCTGGATCAGGAGAAAGTTCTGAATGTGATGGACGTTCATATGATACTAAAAAGGTGAAGAAATCTGAAATATCAAGCGAAGAATTTACAAGTAGTGAACATGGATCGACTGGTGAGTTTGTCCACTCCAGGGGTGAAGCATAACCAAGAACATGCAGCCCTTGAGCACAGCGTAGAGTTAAAATTATAGCAGTTCGACCTGAGGAAAGTGCGGTCAGATTGGGAATCCCCAGTGTCTTGGTCTTTACCTTCGCTTCGAGGGCGACAAAGGAAGGAGGCAAACCAAGGCTTTCTGAGCTAATAGCAGTACATTGTTTTTTATTTATAAAAGTGTAGATATAACACATACCTTCATTCTAGACTTGAAGGATGCTTTAGGTACTGAAAACTAGTTTTTTGTATATATACTTCCACCATAAAACATACATTAGACTGATGGTGGTAAATGTAAATAGCCGCTCGTCAAAAGCAGCGTGACATAGTACAGTTAACCCTCTCTATAACAGTCTCGTTTGTTCCGAATATTTTTGAATATTATAACGAAGTGCTATTATAGAGAACACATATTATAGCATAACATGAAAATTGGTTCCGGAAAAAACTTGACTTTTATAGTAAGTGTTATATAGAGATGCTATTGCAGAGAGATCTGACTGTAATTTTATAGGTTAGTTTGTTTATAAGTTTGAGTCATATTATTTTGTTTTGGAATTTAAGACAACAATAGAAAATTGATGGATATGACAACAAACACAAAGATCAATACGACAACATTATATTGAATATGATTTTGGGTTGTTTTTGACGACAGTACGACAACATTATATTGACAAGTATGTCGCTCACAATCACAATACTGCCTAATTTAAAATCTGTACTTATCTGCTGAATAAACCATTAGTAGAAACATTACCACCTTTAAAAGGAATATATGAGAAAATTGATGGCTTACAAAGATCAAGCTTTAGTACAAAAAAACAGACGTGTTACAACAACAAAAAGTCACAAAGACACTCATTTTAAGAAAACTGCCAACAGGAGATGCGCACAAAAGGCACAAGATACAATGATGAGGACATAACTTACACTCAAGAAAGAAAACAATCAACCACCCTTTAAAACTCTTCTAAAGAATCAAATTGGTAAATAATATGAAAAGCATAAGAAATTGAATGTCGAAATTGTCACCAGTTAACCTCCAGAATGGGAGACA
Source organism: Nicotiana knightiana (assembly GCA_005239525.1). NCBI lineage: Eukaryota > Viridiplantae > Streptophyta > Magnoliopsida > Solanales > Solanaceae > Nicotiana > Nicotiana knightiana. Next base: position 64,340 of record ML423077.1, on the reverse strand, counting down.
GGTGTCGTCACAAACTGGCCATTCTTGTATACATGAGAAAATTGCTGCGGCAAAGCATGCTCACCCTGCAATAATTGCCCATATTAAACTATTTCGACCTCATCACAAAGACAAAAAGTAAAACAAAAAAAAACTGTTCGAAACAGGGAACACAGATAGATTTTACGCTGCCAGAAATAAGTTCAGCCCCTTTTGTTAATAGGACATAGGTACTCTACAGTCTACAATATTACTATGATATATCCTTGCCCATCAGTTAAGATGCCAAGTGCTGTTCATCTAAAGCTGATTGAATAAGAGGAAGGAAATATATCATCTTTTGCAAAGGAGAAAAGGGCGTCTTCAGATTTACTTGCTTGTGTGAAACTCAAGATGTTGCCAAAAGAACCCAATGAGAAAAAGAAAAGAAAGAAAAACACGACAAGAAGATGAGAATATCACACAGATATAGTGGGGTCTTCTTTAAAAATACATTGTTTGGCTTCAGCTCAGCGCTTAGCTCACAGCTTATCTTACAGTTTTTAGATGGTGTAAAGTATGTACAGAACTATGCTTGAAACCTATAACAGAAAACTCAGATTATAAGCATCAACAGCTCCTTTTCTGTTTTGTCACGTATCAAAACACCAAGGTGAAATTTGTCAATGAGCTCACTTGCACATAAAGAGGTTTCACGTTGCAAGTTGGCGTTTGTGAAATTGAGAACAATATCTAAACTTGAACTTCGAAAGAAACTTTCATGAAGTTTCAAAATCTACACCCGCACATTGATCTTCTATTTTCACAAACTTTTCTTTTTCAAAACATAAATTACCTTGCAGAACTTTTACCAAATTCTGATTTAAATAATTTTTTCTGACTTCAACTTCAAATATATACGTCCAAAAATTGCATGAGTTATCTTCATGCACACACTTGTAAGGTATATTTCAATTAAGCACTTGTTACCAAGTGAGATGTCACCGACTATGCTTTTTGGAGGTCATTAGCTTCTAAGTTCATTCAAATCTGATTTTGATGCTTAACAGTTAGCACAAGCACAAAAAGAAATACATGAATAGATAATTAAGAAAAAGGAAAAAAGAACATACCCAATCACTATCAGGTCCAGCACCAGGAACCAAAACATTGATTTCACTTGACTTAGCTGTTGTAATGGAAGTCTCCAAAGAACCTTTGCTCAAGTACAACTGGCATCCAGTTGTATTATCGACTGAAATTGTTGGTGCTGAACCCTAAAGAGCCCACACAACAGAAAAAAATACAATCACGAGGTCATGATACATAAAAATGAAGTTCAAATATCAGTAAACCTCAAAGAAAACCATTATTTGTATACCTGACATTGCACCTCCACACCATTGCAGTTGACAACCTCACAAGCTGCCACAACATCCTGTCCACCAAATTTATAAATCAAAATAAGCGCTTCGGTATAGAAAAGAACAACCATTAATACTTGAACAATGTATTCCCTCCTTTTGAAGTCAATCACTGACCGTGAATACAACTCCCATCTTAGTGCACTTATCAACTGTTATGTTGTTGACTTTCCCTGTGACATCAAGCAAACATCATCTCTGCATATTAGAACACTGAAAACCAACTCATCATTCTCCAGATTGTACCAGTACTTTATATTAGAGGAAAAATGAAGTTACCTTGGATCTGCAGAACTGAATCTTTGCAACCAAAAATATAAACAGATTGCTTTGCATCGCAATCATCAATGACTAGATTCTTTTTTCCTATATGATTCTCGACCACCCATCTGGAGCAAACACAACATCAAAGTCAGAAGCATATTTACCTAATCTCAAGCAAGGATTAATTCCCTATCCCGGAGGGATAGAGGTAAGGTTTGCGTACACTCTACCCTCCCACTCTACCCTCCCCAGACCCCACAGATTCTACAGGTTCTACAGGGTGGTTGTTGTTGTTGTCCAGCATGGACTAATTGAAAGCAGAAGTTTTACTCACTTACGACCCATCTGAAGCTCCAATTTCGGAGGTCCAGCTTTAGAAAAAGAGGGTGAGCTAACACGACCTTCCTTTCCTCCTGCACTAATGACACCAGTTCTGTCTGCCCGGTTCTTTGTCTTCATATCATCTGTCACCTTTCTCAACCCTAGACAAAAGAAGAAAAATAATCAGCTAAGGGCAAAATGATATCTACATTAAACAGGAGGGACGGTAGCAGAATTTACCACAAGTCACTGGCTTTCCCGAATTAATTTCATCAAAAACAGCTGCCATCCCTTTCGTTGGACGTGATGATGAAGCCTGGGGAGATTCAGAGCTGAACAAAGAAGCTGGCGGTGGAGGAGGAGGCATGGGAGCACTTGGTGTGGGAGCTTTTGGTGGTGCAGATACAGCAACTTTCCCTGTAGCACTCCATACAGGACCCAATGGATAGTGACTCTTAACATAATCTCGCAAGCCAGGGAGATAAAGCTCTTTCAAGGCTTTTGCCCATTCAACATGATTCGAGTCTTTGTTTCGGAACTCCACAAGGACCTATATATCATGAAATTTAATAGAAGTTAGAACAGTATTACATTTTATATTTTGCACTATTAATGAGGGCAAAATAACATATATAACAGAAACCAATCAGCAGAGAATAAATTGGAATATGATCTTCCAGCTGGGAAGAAAATTCAAAGAAGAAAATCCTTTTCCATCAAGGATTGAATGGACTTGGTTACTGTATTATTCTAGCTGGCAACTCAATCAACTCTTGGTATTTATTTTTTTCATTTTTGTTTTGGAGTCCTAAAAATATGGAAACAAAGATAAAATACATTTTGTAAATCCCGAAGCAGATGACGTAGTGGTTGAAGCATGGGTGTAATAACCTAGAGCTTCCAGGTACAAATCTCAACTACAACACTAGGGTGAGCTTATGTGCTCTGACCTCGACGGGCAGGATTACTTTGGCAACCTTAAGTTGTGGCCTGGACAGGTATAAAGGTGGACTAGCCGAGGCGCGAAATGTGAGGCCCAAACACCACCGACTAAATACATTTGATAAGTAGCTTCTTTATTTTCAAATCAACAAGAACAACTACACATCAACCAAAAATGTTGGGACACAGCAGAATGTCTTGAACAGTGATTGTTTTCGGACCAAAAAGAGTGGATGTTACACTTGTTCGGGAACACTTCCACATACAATTGGCTAAAATTTCACCTTCTCTTGTCAATCCTTTATCCTTGAATAATGATTGTTTTCAGACCAGGTTGCTCGGACTCAAGTGCAGGTGTTCGATACGGGTATGGATCTAGAGCTCGGATCCTTCTATGATCTAAACTTTAAGATTCGGGTAACATATCGAGGTACAAATACGGGTGTGGGATTCGGCAAAAAATAATTCAAATATCTAAAAATACAATTATAAAAATATGTCTAAATTATGAAATACGGGCAAGGTCTGCGTACACACTACGCTCCCCCTCCCCCTCTCCCCAACTATGTAGGATTATACTGAGTATGTTGTTGTCGTTGTTGTTATGTCTAAATTATGTAAAAAACTTACAAGGTATTCCAAGAAAGAGAACATATTGATCAAGAGGAGAATCCAAAGGAGATAAAAGGAAAAAAAACTGACATAGAAATTTCTATATAGAAAGTATTCCATTTTTTTTTAATTCCACCCTAGCTTTTGTTTTGATTTTAGAAATAATTGTATCTGTCTCGATCTTTTTTTACGAAGTTATACCTATCCCGAATTCTCAGTCGATTTTGGTCAGAGGCTCAGAGCACCCAAAATCAGTTGACCCGGTACGGATATCACACCCACACTAACACTCACGTCGTGTTGACACGGTTTGGCACAGAAAGTGAAGAGTCCGAGCAACTTAGTTTTCAGAATAATAATAAGCGGATTTACACTTGTTTGGGAACAGTTCTACAAACAATTAGCTACAAATTCACCCTCTCTTGTCAATCCTTTATCCTTTCCACCACTCTAACCTCCAGCCTTCATTTGGTGATTCTGGCTTTGACTTCCTCATGGAGCCCCTCCCACAAATCGGGAACTTGGTAATGGAAGGCCTTAATTTTCTGTTAGAATTACGAGATCAGATACCACCAATTCCTAGGAGGCCTCTAGGAACTCAAAATTCTGAAGTATTCACTTTGTCCATAGGTGCTTTCGGCCCTTTCGACCTCTCCTCCCTCCTTATAGATTGAGTTCACACCCCTCCTCCACTCTTTTAGATGCCCGTCATCCTTCACTTCAAATCGCAACAACCTCTCATGATGTTTTTTAGGGGATCCAGACTGCTAGACAACACAGACTTTGACATATGTCTGCTATGTTTTGTTCAGTCAAAGCAGACGGAGCTGAGCACTTAACAGATTGCCTCTTTCTTTCTTACTTTTTTTCCCTTCTTTTTTCGTCTATAACCAAGAAATCCCTGTTTCCAACTTTGAAACTCGCCGGATGTAGTACCCATACCTCTACCAATCTCCACTTAAATACCAAGCCGGGTTCACTGATTCGAGCTCGAACTTGTAACTCATGCTTACCATACATCTTATACTAACTTTTCTGTTGAACTTGAACCAAGCCTTGGTCAGATTGCTTGTTTCCAATTATCGTCAATAAGAAAGAGAAAAGGTGGAAAGAGATGTTCATCTCCAGCTCCATTTCAAATGTGACCCAGTTATGTTTGTGTTTTGATATTCAGTGAGAACGAACAAACATGATTCAGTGTTCTATAAGCACATACTTTTAAGTATCAAGTTCCAAAGGAAGAATTACCAACTTACTCGCTGACAAGTCGTGACAAAGCTCAAATTTTCTCCTATTTGTTCTTAGAAAAGGATTGCATAATATATCAATGAAGATTCCATTAAACTTTATAGTTTGGTATGAAGAAAATGTTTTCCGTATCCAGTTTAATCTGAACAAATTACGTTTCATTAGAAGAAAAAATGACTTCTGTCACATATCAGCGAAGCCTTCTTCATTTAGAAATATCCAGAACTACTCCATATCACTTGTTTCAATCAAGATTTTTCTAATATCCGAGATATCCCTGAGGGCTAGTGGTGCACAGTTCGAAATTCGGGGTTTAATGGGCCTGCTCCTTTACCCTCCTCCAATTAGATATCAGACTTTTGTCAATGGGAGGGTTTGAACTTGTGATGTGCGTCCAACATTTAGAAATTGATTGTAGCCTTCAATAATAAAGATACATCACCAAGACACGATCTTTATACCCTATCCTACACCTTGTACTATTACCATATATCACATATTTTTACACCCAACCAAAAACTAGAAACCGACATAGAAAAAAATTTCAAAGTTAAATATTTCTATGGAAGACATTTTGCTCCAATCCAAAGCACCAAAAATAGCATTCACTTCTTGATATTGCATAAAAGGGCATACGGCGAGAAGGTTAGAAAGGTGAAAGTGGTTCTTTTGCCCCCAAAATAAAGGACGTAAATTCAAGAAACAACATCAATCAAGGAAATTTAGGGTATGAACAAAATGATCATGGTTCCTTTCCACCTAATTTTGGCCAGGCCGCACAAAAATATTAGAAAGACTTTCTCAAGCAAGAGAATGATCAGAGGAAAGAGTGAGCAGCTAGAGGAAGTCCAATTACCTTGTTATTGTAAAATTCAGCCATCTGCCAACTTTCTTCCACGTGTGCAATAGGCATACTCAAACCTAGAGAGCACCAACATCATCAACAAGTGTACTGGGACTTAACAAAGTGGAGAACTTAGAGAATATCCTACCACAATCCTTTCCGGTGTAAGCTATCCATGCCAGGGCCGTCAGACTATCAACAGCAGCCTTCAAGTGATTGAAGAAATCAGGTCGCCGTCCTTCTATCATTTTTGTAGCTTTCACAATCACATCATTCAAAGGCTTAAGAAATTCAGCCAAACCAGACATGTCAGGTTTCTGCACGATCAAGACCAAAAGTGAGCATAATATGTGTGCATAAGAAAGAGAAGTATATTTCAAACATGTAACAGATTCGTTTGTTAATCAGAGCACATTATCACAACAAGACATCTCAAGCACCTTTTTCATTCACTATGTTTTCTATATAATGAACAGCATGCTGTTTAACAGATAGTCCATTAACAGTCTATAGCTGCAGTATGTGTCTTGCATTAAATGAAAGGAGATAAACTTAAAAGATTCCACATAACTTGCATAAGATATTACATTTCAAAGTGTTAAAATCAACACCTCTATTTTGACAAAATTTGTGAGTGCAATCCAAAGACTCAGATAGCTCACGATTGTTTCAATTAGCACAACTGCAGAAGTTACCGATAAGACCCTTTTTTTAAATAGAAGTTACCAATTAGACTTATTTCTGCTTCTGAGCTCTATCTTCTCCATGCAGTTGAAATGAGACTTCTTATCCTCCAAATTAACCCCTCTTTCCAGAGAAATTACAAGTCCTATTCAAAAAGCCGGACATCTCCTAACTATTTAAGTTAGCAGAATTCACCAACAAGACCTATTCCAGCTCTTGAGTACAATCACATCAATGCGCTTGAAACGAGTCTCCCGAAGCTCCAAATTAGACTATTCATATATTGTAAGAATCACTCGTGCTTTTCCACTCTCATGATGCACAAACAAACCACATGAAATACAACAATGACAAAACAAAAGGTACATGCTATATAAGTTCTAGCATTTGTACTACTAAAATTAAAAAGACAAACCGAAGTAAATACAACTTCCATCATAATTATTCAACTGTTAATCGACGCAGTCAACTAGTATATCAGAATTTAGACAGTGAAAGTGTATCAATCAATTACGTTTCTATCTCAAACTAGTAGGAATCAGCTATGCAAAAACCTCTCAATCTATAACGTTCGATATACTGAACTAATTTAAGAGAGCTAATAACCTGAGTCTGCTTGATTTTGATAAGAAGATCACGCTGAGCTTCAAAAGCCTCCTCAACAATCTTAGTCACATCCAAAACTCGTCCTCCAATCTTCTCTGCAGCACTTCGAACTCTCCCGACGAACTGAGACCTCAGATCGTCAAAGGCAATAATCGACGGATCTAAAACCGCAGCTTCGCCCTCCCCCCGCGAAACTCCTCCGCTGAAGCCGCCGGCTGACATTGCCTCAAGCCGTGTGACGGCGGACTCCAATCGCTGTATCAACTTCTCATCCATCGGCAACGTCAAGGCGTGAAGCTAGAAAACTCTCTCTCTCTCTTTCTATCCTCTACAACTTTCTCTCTCTAGAATTGAAGTTGTGATTCGTAGATAGAATAGATCTAATGAGCGTGTATTGTGTTGTGGTGTTTCTGTGTTCTCTCTATGTGTAACCGTGTATGTGTGGAGAATGTTTGTGATAAAAGTTATTTGAAGTCTTTACTTTTGAAACGCCGAAAGGGGAAAAAGAGAAATTTTGCGGATGTGGAATATTATTATGTTTGCTGTCTCAAGTTTTGGCAATCGGATTTGAGGGCCTACACGTGTCTGATTAAGTAGAAAATGATGTCTTTACTGCGTTGTAACTCACCTGGAAATTGTTGTCTTTTTTTTTTTTTTTTTTTGGGAAAAGAGCCGAAAAAATTTAAATGTATAACTATATCTCTATATTTATATTATTAGTTTAAATATATTCATTTTCCGTTAAGTCTGTCCAAAATAGATATTCAATTCTACGACACTGACATTTAATGAGTTGGATGTCATATGGCTTGCCACGCCAGCGCCCCTAACCCATTTCACCCCTCCCCCTTCTATTTTTTTCACCTCTAAAATTTTCTTCCCCTCCACCGCTATTGCCACCATCTACCACTGCCATAAAAAATATTGTATTTCAAATTTTAGTATTTCATATATGGATTAGGGACACTGAGATGACATGTCATGTGGCATCCACCTCATCAAAGATCAGTGTCACGTAGGATTGGATGTCCACCTCGGACAAACTTAACAGAAGAGGCATATATTTGAACTAATAGTATTACGACAAATTATATTTGAACACAAAATATAACGAATGATGTATTTAAATATTTTCTCATAGTATAAGGCTACATTTGGTGTCCCTCTGCCCATCTTTTTCATTGTTCTCTTTAATAGTTCTTCCTTAATAGTAATAATCTTCCTCTGAGACAAAAGTACACACACATTCTAACACTTCAAACTGATTAACAGTGACGACAATTTTTTGGAAATATTCTCAAATGAGATATAAGACCATTTTCTAGAAATAGCTTGCCCCTAATTGAACGCAAGGAAAAAGAGTGGGTTCCCCGCACCTTAGCGCTACCTGCCTACCTCTGGTTTTTCCTTGCGCAACCTCTGCCTCTCCTCGAGCCAATTATGTGTGGCACTGAAGAGTAAGGCGTCTCGTAGTAGGCCACCCATCCTAACTAAACCAAACCGTCATAATTAGTGCACAAGTGTAAGCTTCGTTGCCCGATAGTTTCATAGAGAGTAATTGCATTTGGACTAGAAAACACACCCCTCCCCTTTTCTTGCTCCAACATTTATTTTCCAGAATTGTTCTGATCTATTATTTTACAGACATTTTAAACAAAGTATAGTCGAAACTGATGAGAGCATGCTGTAAAATTCCTACCCTCCAAGTTTGCTTTACTTCACTTAATTGTGTATAAAAAGGTTGTGGAAAATATCAAGATAGTACCGGTTCAGATTTTGCTTGTAATCTTGAGTCAAACACAATTTGCAGATCAAGATAAAAGGATTGCTATCTAAAGCTTACCAATATTGATCATGACACATTGTTCAAGTGGTAAGATTGAAATCCCGAAAATACAGTAACAATGAGCAAATAGAGGAGCAGCCGTCTTATACAATAAACACTCAATCCTTGAACCTAAAAGAGACACCAACAACAAACCCAATGAAATCTCATAAGTGGAGTCTAGGGAGGGTAGTGTGTACGCAGACCTTACCCCTACTGTACGAAGGTAGAGAAGTTGTTTCCAAAAGACCTAGAAACAATAGCAACAAGGTAATAAGACAATGGGAGCAAATAATACAACGAGTAATAACAGAAATCTAGGGATATGAAACGACAAGAAAAGTGCCAATCCTACTGAAAATAATGACACGCCGTATAAAAACAAGGGACAAGGAATAGGAAAATGCCCGGGTAGTACTACTACTACTGGTAAGACAAGGCAAAACTCTAGACTGTCTACCAACTCACCACCCTAGTTCTCGACCTCCACACCTTTCTATCGAGGGTCATGTCCTCGGTAAGTTGGAGCAGAATCATGTCCTGCCTGATCACCTCACCCCAGTTCGTCTTAGGCCTCCCTCTACCCCTCTGACTCGCCATGAGCAACCTCTGGCACCTCCTAAACGGGGCATCTAAAAGAGACACCATGTTTGATATATAATTGCACTGATGAAGCAACTATTGACAAGACCTTCAGAAAATATCTTGAAGCATTAGCATCAACCTTTTCAAATATAAAAAGATGTTGCTCCATATTTTCGCCAATTTGTATGTATATACTAAATAGAGCCATTTCAACAACAGAAAGACAAGGGAAAGAACAAAAAAAGAAGGAACAGACTTCCAACAGTTTCCTTTACTTTATTAATTACTCAGAAGCTAGAAAGTTTCATTGTATCTCAAAAGTACTCAGCGGTAGAGGCTTTCAGATCTCAGATTCTCAGCAATCTCAGTTTCCCATCGATCACCATTCTCGAGAAGCTTCTCCTTGTCGTAAAGAAGTTCCTAATGGATTAAGCAACACATTAGTCAAGCAGTGTAGTTATAATCCACATTTTCATGCTTTGGAAAATAGATTATTTGTATATTACAACTTTAGCTTTGACACGTAACTAATTTACTTATTACAACAAACCTCATGAGTTTCAGTTGCAAATTCAAAGTTGGGCCCTTCAACAATTGCATCAACAGGGCAGGCTTCTTGGCAGAATCCGCAGTAAATGCATTTCGTCATGTCAATATCATACCTGTAAATTTCAATTTACACATAAGCATGGGTGATGAATATCTGAATAGCTACTATGACAGTGAAAGAACCACCAATAGTCTACCTAGTCGTCCGACGACTCCCATCCTCTCGTGCCTCGGCCTCAATAGTGATAGCTTGAGCAGGGCAAATCTGTTAAAATTCCATTTTTATTTGTTTCAGAACTTAAGACACGTCATACTATATAGAATTGAAGCAGGCTAGTAACATCATTGATACAAATCATAGATTAAATTAGGCAGCAGCACATTTCATAGTGGTGGATGCAGCAATCCTTTGAAGAAAGGATGAAATATCACTGGTCTAGCTCCATGGCAGCTCCTTCTAGTTTGGGTTATCACACTGTTTACTCAGGAAGTTTAAGCATTCACCATACTGGTGCCACTTAATAACACAAATTTACATGCTGTCTGCTTTTTGGAGCTGCTCTATGAAGTATGAAGTATAAACTGCATTTGCCTTTTTCCAGACAAGAATGCTGTAATTGTCACAGCTTTCACAACCTTGAGAGTAAAGCATGCATTATCAACTCTCACCTTTAATCACCATGCTAACTGATCCGGAAAACATGAGATGTTTCAAGGTTGAATGAAATAAACTAACTACACTCTATCGAAACATCTTAGGGCATTTTGAACCTTTCTTTCTTTCCAGTCAATCAAGAAATCCCAAGGGCCAGTAGAGAGCTGACGCACGGTTTGCAACCTGGTGGATACTAGGCCTCCCCCTCTACCCTTCTCCACTTAAATACAACACAAAAGCCTGCTGCAGGATTCAAACTAGTCACTTGCTCCTAACCCACAAGTTACACATTGCACTCTTACCACTAGACCAAAGTCTTGAGGGTCATCTTGAACTTTCTTCAATCGCTACACGCCTTTTTTAGTGGGGAGGACAGTGAAGAAAAATAAGTGCCATGAAAACAAAAATTTCGAGAGTGAACACTTAAGTGCATACACTACCTTGAAGTCAAAGTAGAAGCTACCAAAAATACAAACAGTTTAATATCAATTTCAAAAATACAAGACCAACTTTCTCAAAGTCTCACATTATAACATGAAAGTGACCATGCATACACAGGAACCAACGGCGATCAGGGGCGTATGCAAAAAATTTTGTAAGCGGTGTCGAAATTTATAGAAGAACTGGAATAAAACTTTAATTATCATAATTTTAGACAAGAAATAGCTTTAGTCTATTGGTTTTGTTGAGTCTTAAGTTAGAAAAGGTCCTGAGTTCAATTTTACATTATCACAATTTTTAACCGCAAAGGCTCTCTCAACTATTTGCAAAAGAAAAAAAATATGCTAGTTGAGGTTTGAACCTTTAACCTCCTAGAGCAAAATCAAGAACACAACCAACACACCAAGACACAATTTATGCTAAGTGATGTCATTTTTCCTTACTTGTCCGTTTACGAACAGTATTTATACATATATTTAGTAAAATTTTCCGACGAAGCGGTGTCGTGTGACACCGCTTCGGTAAGTGTGCATCCGCCCCTGACGACGATCAGCGTTGGACGTAAGCAAGACGCAAAGAATAAGATGTATGACTATCCGTTTTTTTAAACTGAGAAATCTCTTGTGGATTACTTATCCCAGCCCCATTTGGCGTGCAGGTCCAAAACTCGGGAGAGTATGCACCCACTCCTCTACCCCCTCTCACTTAAATACTAGGTCTTGGTCCTCGGCAGGGTTCAAACTGGTACCAGGCATCCCGCATTGTACTTCCTTTACCGCTAGACCAAAGCCCCAGTGGCAACTGTATCTCACTGTTTCAGCTATTATTAGTTATTTCAAACTAGCACTTACAGCTTCACAAAGTTTACACGCAATGCATCTTTCCTCTCCAGTTGGATAACGTCGAAGAGCATGTTCTCCACGAAAACGAGGGCTTAAAGGGCCCTTCTCAAATGGATAGTTAATCTGCAAAGTGAAAATGGTTATTCGATTTTCTGCTCAATTGAGGTAAAGACGCCATATAATGTAAAAACCATGTTTAGGTGAGATGGAGCCCAGCCAATCACCGAGTGGCTGAAGGGAAAAGATAGTAGAAGCAGAAGTAGACTTACTGTTACTTTCTTCTCAAAGAAGTACTTGAGCGTCAGCATCAGACCTCGAACCATTTCAGTCAAAAATAGAGTATTGATGCTTCGCTCAAAAACTGCATTTATTTGACAACTTTCAGCACTCAACAACGCATGAAGTGGTGCAGAGAAACCAAAATGCAAAGCTAAGTAGAGGAAAGGCTTTTACCTGAATTCCAATCTTTTGATAACTCCTTTGCTAGCTGCTCTCTTTCTTCATCATCTGAAGCATAAAAAAAGGTAACTAGGATCATTTACATTCTACAAAAAAAAACCAGTAACTAGATTTCAGGAAAAAGCTTCACAAAAATGATCCAGCCCATCAACTCTGATCCAAGTCGTTACACTTGCAACATTTTAAATCTGGAATATGTCACCATATTATCACGAGACAATAAAGTTTATTTCACTTTGTCCTTAATCTCAGTGGATAGTGAATGTGGACATTCATACTTCAGACATGACATAATCTTTTTATGTTTGGTTGCAGAGGTCATACTACACTGCACATTGTATGTGAATTCAAGGAGGCAAAAAATCATGCACCTTTGGGCACTCATCATACCCAATACAACATTAGCTAAGGCTCGTTCATGATATACATGCTTTATATGTTAAGATATGCAAAATAAAAGGGGGCTTTGACCTGGGGGATTGTGGGGAGGACTAGAGAGCTTAGCAAATACCTTTGTCAGTAGAAAACGAATGCTTGGTAGCAAATGAGCGGGTACCAACCAGAGTCCTACTGGGGGCATTAGTCCCTTGCAATGCTTGTCCTGCCAAAACCTGTATTTCCCAACAAAGAAGAAGTAACCAAACAACTTAGTTTTGCGCCTTTTGACACACTTTATTAACACGTCCACATGTTTGTGTTGTAATACACACCAAAAGCCTAAAGTAGCCAAGTAACTGTCACCTCTCCTCTCCACCAAAGTTTCTCAAACAGACAGAGCATATCTTAATGGTGTCAATCATGAATAAAAGTCAGCAACAAAAGATATCCATTATATTCTTGTCTTTTTCCTTTTTCACCTTCCCCCAAACCTCTTCTTTCCTTGACTCATTTAAGCTAATTCAAATATGATGATCAGCCAAAATATCCTATCATGGTATCCATTTTTTAAGGGCTGGAGAAAATGGAAATGTAGCAAAAGACCATCTTTATCCTTCTTTTTTCAGATATTGTCCCAGAATAATGAAAATGTGCCTTGAAGGAACTCCAATCTGAAAAATAAGGGTATGCAAAACAAAGGTGTCGAGTAGTGTCCGCTACCCATGGCGTTCGATGGCAAAGAATCAAAAGCAAACACTAACTTTACAAGACAAGGAAATTCTCCTCTCAAGCATAAGCTAAGGGTACATGGATAACAGCAAAAGCTTAGTGACATAATCGAGTGACATGCAGGTAAGTTTCAATTAAACAATCAGCTTCCTCTCAATCCAACTAGTAGGGATTTGCTATATGAATCATCTACATCCATTACCTCTATCCAAACTTAATTTCCAACACAGTGCAGGTATGTTTAACGTCAATAACAACATCAGGGTTTCAAGAAGCTCCAGGAGCAGGCAAGGATTATGAAATGGTTAGATGCACATAATCTCACTGAAATTAGAATCTGTAGAGAATACATAAATTTTTGAGTGCTTTTTCACGCAGTCACTGTTCAATCCAATAATAAGATTTGGTTAATTCCTCATTTGAAGGATTCTGGGGATTTGAAGGGATCTCTTACTTAAGTCCAGATTTTGATTGGGTGTTTTACAGACTGGGAGTGAGATTCCGGCGAACGAACTTCTCAATTCCGGCGAAGTTGAGATTTTATTTAGCCAGTTGTAAAAGTTCTCGTGTCAAGTTCTGATTATCGAATTGAGATTTTTCGACTGCAGCTGCGATTGCTATATTCCGGCAAACGAACTCCTCAATTCCTTTCTTCAACTACGGCGGCAGCTGCTCTTCCGCCACTTTTTCTTGTTTTTATACCTTTCCGGTGAAATTGACTTTCCGGTGAAATTGACAAATCGCCGAAACTTTCCTACACACGGGTTCGGGAGGCAGCAGCATTTAGCGGATTTGGAAGCGCGTCTGGACATCCCCGACTGTGATCCAGGTTCCATCTTTCTTGAATTGTATTTGCGCACATCTATTTACTGTTGTCTTGCATTGCTTTTTCTATCTTTTCTACTAGTGTTTTAAGCTTAAGGTTTCATCTATCCATTTTAATTTTGTGTTTGCATAGGGGTAGTTTCTTAGACGTGGTAGATTAACTGTTCTAGTGCCTGCTCGCGTGACTGTTCTCGTAGTAGCTCCTTTGAGATGTTTTTAGCTCTCGGGTTCGTAGCTTGTAGTCCTTCGTTCCCGCTACTTGTTCTTAGTGGTAGTGTTTATCTAATACCTTTTGTTTATAGTGGCGGTAGTGAATGATGTGAGAGTAAGGCCATGTTCTCGGGTGGGGCTGGGGGTGGGG
>ML423077.1:0-49276 GCA_005239525.1 Nicotiana knightiana | reverse complement strand
GATGTGAGAGTAAGGTCATGTCCTCGGGTAGGGCTGCAGGTGGGGTCCAGGGGTGGGAAGGGGGTAAGAAAGCCTCTAGGCTGAGAGTTGGGTCTTGGAACATTGGGACGTTGACGGGGAAGTCTATAGAGTTAGGTAAGATTCTTCAGAAGAGGAAGATCAACATACCGTGTGTTCAGGAGACTAGATGGAAGGGTACTAAGGCACGAGATGTAGACGGGTTTAAACTATGGTACTCAGGAAGCACTGGGGTAAGAATGGGGTAGGTATTTTAGTTGACAGGGACCTCAGGGAGCTCGTGGTCGAGGTTAGGAGGGTAAATGATAGGCTGATGAGTATTAAGCCGGTAATTGGTGGGTTTACTGTAAACGTGATTAGTGCATACGCTCCTCAGGTAGGTTTGGACCAGGAGGTCAAGAAGCAATTCTGGGAGAATTTGGACGAGATGGTGCGTAGTATCCCGCACACAAAGAAGTTGTTCATTGGCGGAGATTTTAATGGTCATATTGGGGCTAGTGCTCGGGGTTATGATGATGTGCATGGCGGGTTCGGTTTTGGGGATAGGAATGAGGGAGGTAATTCACTGTTGGATTTTGCTAGAGCTTTTGATTTGGTTATAGCTAACTCGAGTTTTCCAAAGAGGGAAGAGCACCTGGTTACTTTCCAGAATTCAATGGGCAAGACACAGATTGATTATCTTCTCTAAAAAATGCGATAAAGGTTTGTGCATTGACTGCAAGATCATCCCAAGTGAGCACCTCACGACCTTGTATAGGCTCCTAGTTATGGACTTGGAGATCAAGAGAAGTAGGAGGAACAGGGTCGGGTGCAGGCAACCTAAGATCAAGTGGGGTAACTTGACCAAGGACAAAGCTCAGGAGTTAGGGGAGAAGTTGTTGGCTATGAGGGCATGGATGAGTAGGGGGACGCGTCTAGTATGTGGTTCACAACTGTGAATTGCATTAGGGTAGCTGCTAGAGAGGTCTTAGGGGTCACGAAGGGCTCTCCTGGGGTCATAAAGGGGACTGGTGATGGAATGGAGAGGTTCAAGGTAAAGTGGAAGCTAAGAAAGTTGCTTCTTCGAAGCTAGTGGAGAGTACAAACGAGGAGGAAAAAAGGACTTATCAGGAGTGTTACAAAAAGGCAAAGAAAGAGGCGAAGTTAGCAGTTACGATGGCTAAGAACGCATTGTTTGCTCGTTTGTACGAGGAGCTCGGGGGCAAAGGCGGGGACAAGAAGTTGTACCGGTTGGCCAAGGTGAGGGAGAGGAAAGCCCGCGACTTAGACCAAGTCAAGTGCATCAAGGACGAGGATGGCAAAGTGTTGATGGACGAGGCACTTATTAGGAGAAGATGGCAGACATACTTCCATAAACTGTTGAACGAGGAGGGGGATAGACGCATTGTGCTGGGTGAGTTGGAGCACTCCGAGAGTCGGCGGGATTTTGGGTACTGTAGGCGGATTACGATAGAGGAGGTAGAAGGGGAGATGCGTAAGATGTGCAGGGGCAGAGCGACAGGGCCAGACGAAATCCCGGAGGAATTCTGGAAGAGCGCGGGGCGAGCAGGTTTTGAGTGGCTCACTGGGCTGTTTAATGTTATTTTTAAGACGAAGAAGATGCCCGAAGAATGGAGGTGGAGTACGATGGTTCCACTTTACAAGAACAAGAGTGATATCCAAAATTGCAAAAATTATAGAGGTATCAATTTGTTGAGTCACACTATGAAGGTTTGGGAGAGGGTAGTATAAGCCAGGGTGAGGAGGTGCGTGTCTATTTCCGAGAAACAGTTTGGATTCATGCCGGAGTGTTCGACTACCGAGGCGATTCATCTAGTAAGGAGATTAGTGGAGCAGTACAGGGAAAGGAAGAAGGATTTGCATATGGTGTTTATTGACCTTGAGAAAGCGTACGATAAAGTCCCGAGGGAGGTCCTGTGGAGGTGTTTGGAGGTTAGTGGCGTTCCGGTAGCGTACATTAGGGTGATTGAGGATATGTATGATGCTAAGACTCGGGTGAGGACTATGGGTGGTGACTCGGAGCATTTCCTTGTGGTGATGGGGTTGCACCAGGTCGGCTCTTAGCCTATTTTTATTTGCCTTGGCGATGGATGTACTGTCGCGACACATCCAAGGGGAGGTGCCTTGGTGCATACTATTTGCTGATGATATAGTGTTAATTGATGAGACGCGTAGCGGAGTTAACACGAGGTTGGAGGTTTGGAGACAGACATTGGAGTCTAAAGGTTTCAAACTGAGTAGAACCAAGACAGAATACTTGGAGTGCAAATTCAGTGACGGGACCCATAATGCAGACGCAAAGGTTAAGTTTGATGCTCAATTTATCCCCAAGAGAGCGAGTTTTAAGTATCTCGGGTCTATTATGCAGGGTAACGGGGAGATTGATGAAGATGTCGCACATCGCATCGGAGCAGGATGGATGAAGTGGAGGCCCGCTTCCGGTATTTTATGTGATAAGAATGTGCCACCAAGACTTAAGGGTAAGTTTTATCGAGTGGTGGTTCGACCGGCTATGTTGTATGGGGCTGAGTGTTGGCCAGTCAAGAACTCCCACGTGCAGAAGATGAAAGTAGCAGAGATGAGGATGTTGAGATGGATGTGTGGGGATGTTGAGATGGATGTTAAGAGAAGAAACATTGATGCTCTTGTCAGGAGGTGTGAGAGGTTGGCCATGGAGAGTTTGAGAAGAGGTCGAGGTAGGCTTAAGAAGTACTGGGGAGAAGTGATCAGACAGGACATGGCGCTGCTTCAGCTCACTGAGGACATAACCTTGATAGTAGGGTGTGGAGGTCGAAGATTAAGGTAGAAGGTTAGTGGGTAGTTTTTAGTTGTTCACCGATAGTCTTAGTAGCATGCATGTCCCTTCATATTCTTAGATTTTTATTACGTTATGTGGTTTTGTTCGCCTCAGGTATTATATTTCCTGTTGCTAATATTTGGTACTACTTATCCTTTATCTCTCCCTTTTTCTTTTCTCTTCCTTCTTTCTTCCTTCCTTGCTTTCCTCCTCTTCTTCTTACCCTTCCTGAGCCGAGGGTCTATTGGGAACAGCCTCTCTACCTGCATTAGGTAGCGGTAAGGTATGCCACCAACCATACAAAGCATAGCACCTTTTTGGGTGCATTTACCTTACAAATTTGTTTCCAAGGCCAACTCCTATCAGAATGAGCATTGCCCATTAGGCTTTTGCAAGTAGAAAAGGTGTAGTTTAATTTAGGTGGGGAATATGCTTGTGGCGACATAGGGAAGAAGGTAGGTTTTGAAGGGAAAATTGGGATTTTTTGTGACTCAAAGCGGTCATTTCTCAAAAGTTGAATTTGTTCTCCGATAAAAATCGTCTTCTTTTGTTGTTGTTGTTGGAAGAATTGGAAAAGTGAAGTTCCTAGCGGACAAATCTCATATTGTAAATTTGTCAACCTTAGTTCCAGGGCTTTGATTAATCCTGCATGGTGAGACGATGTCTGCTCCACCTTTTTCTCAACTGTTTCTACTTTGCTCATCATTTTGTTTTGTGTATGGCCACGTTTTTTATGGTGCTGCCAATACTGTTCAGCACTTTGTTTTGACAGATAGAATTTTCTGATTGTCAGTTCATTGTTGCTTCGATGTCACTTGTTGAGGGTTTTTCTCCAGTAAGTAGTACTATATTTTTCTTGGGAATTTTTGGAGCATGGCTGATACCCTCATTTTCAAAAGGTTAAAGTGAAGGAAAATCTTGGGTATGACTGGAGTTTGAAGGGCTTAGCATGGATATGTGTGGTTGTGTGGACTTTAGGGTATAAGTTGAGGAAGTTTTGGGTTCAGGTAGCTTTTTGGACTTTGGGGCAATATGAACTGATGGTGGTTTGTGTTTGGGTGTTATTTCACTGTCTCCCCAACTTGGAGTGAATTTTTCTGGTAACTTTGGCCATTCTTGGGATTTGTAACTGACAAGAAATTCATATTTACCTGGATGGCTTAAGGAGCCAATTGAAGGACCTTTATTTTCATATTTGGCTCGAGATTGCTTTTTAGTGGTTTTCTCTTTTTTCTTGGTTTCAGGTTTGGTCTTGTTGAGGCTAAATCTTTCTCAATGATGCAGGTAGTGTTCATCAAATTCTCCGCTTGGGTCTTCCAAACAGTTTGGCAGTCGCAACCAACATCCCTTGGGCAGTGCCCCGTGAAGGGGCATTTGAACCACCAAACTCTTTTATCCTCTTTGTTGAAATGTTGACACCAGTCATGTTCTTCCATGATAGTTTGTATATTCCAGAAGGGTTCACTTTCAGGGTCAGGGTCTGTATCTTTGGGTTGGATCATTTGGCAAGAAAAGATGGTTTTATTGAGATGGGAATGGTCAAAGCTTATGGAAACGGTGTTGTCATTTCTTTTGGTAAAAGTTGGCTCACCAGATTACAGAGATTCCTCTGGTTCCCTTAACTTTTCATAATTTGTGATCAAGAAGTCATGAAGAATTTTGACTAGCTCATCTTTGGAAATTTGTTTGGGTATTTGGGTGCACATGGTGTTTCCTTTGGTAGCATCAATATTCAAGAATAAATCATTTTCTCCTCCAAGAAGACAGAGATCCATGGCATGATTTTGGACCCGCCACGCCATTTAGTGATGAAGAGTGGCTTGGATAGCGTTTTTGGCTTGTGGGGCTCCCTGGATTTGAACTTGAATTTTTAATGCTTTGGTTAAGTATGGGTCATAAAGGAACATGTTGAAATTTGGAAAAATAGTTATGAAGACGGACCCATCATTCAAGGTAACTTCTGCAGTACCCAAATTTGCATGTTGGTACTCGTAGTATCTTGTATCTAGAAGAGAAAGGCGAGCAACAACAGGTTGACCTTTTCTTCCGTGATATGTTGAAGCGATTCGGATAGCACCAAAATGGATATGGGTAAAACCATGATTTCTCCGTTGTCTGGGAAAATCATCCGGGATTTGAAGGGTGATAAATTGTTCTACTCAAGTGGCAAGAATAGGATGCTAGTCAAGTTTTGAGGTAACAACATATTCTTTCATTCCTTTGGGCCTGTGTTGGACTAAGGGACGAATTTGGGTCCATGATGCAAATGATTTTTTGGCAAAAACTGAGTAGTGGTTTATGAGGGGTAGTTCAGTGGAGGTTACTTTCTGTTCATCCGGTAGGATACCTACTTCATATAGGTAGTCATATTTTTTTGACAAGGTTTTATATAGAGTAGAGGACATATTCATTTTTGCAAGGGAGAGGATGATGGAAATGACTCAGACATAGTTAGTAAAATGTTCCTCCCTCCGAAAGGATGGGCTGACTCTGATACCACAGTACAAAGAGCGGAGCAAGACTCCAAGAAAGCAAACTAAATCATAGATACAAAAGTTTCCCTAAAAAAGGGTTGACTTCAACAACCCATAAGGGACGACTTGCCAAGCTACACTAACAGTTAATTTACCACAATACAAAGAACAGAGCAAGAGACTCCAAGAAAGCAAACTAAATCATAGATACGAAAGTTTCCCTACAAAGGGCTGGCTTCAACAACCCATAAGGGACGACTTGCCAAGCTACACTAACAGTTAATTTGCTTATAGTCGCAAAAGTTTTCCTACAAAGGGCTGACTTAAACAACTCATAAGGGACGGCTTGCCAAGCTACACAACTCAGCAACTTTTGTACTATAACCAACTTTAGTTGTTATAACTCAGAAAACTTTCGTACTACAATAAGCTAACTTTCTTAGAGTATTCTTATTTTCATACATGGACCGGCCTTTCCATCCATTCGAAAGAAAGAAGAGGAAAATTTAGAAGGAACTTATATGTAATATATCACAAAGATTTACAAAGGTTACCAGATGATGCTACAACCACTACATTGCCTCATTTATATAGAGCTAGGAGGTTATTACAAAAGAAACTTATATCATAAAATAAACATATCTTACATGGCAAACCTATCTACACGTAGGTCCCTTTTTACATGTAAAAGACCTTAGGCCAAGCAACTATATAAACTAAAAAGTTCTTGAAAACATGTGAAAGAGGTGAACTATACATGGTATAGAATGTGGAAGTGTGTAGGAGCACATGAAAGCATGTGAAAGTAGGGTGCTTCATGTGACGAAGCATGTGGAAGTGGGGCTCGGATAGTATGGAAATATGTGAAATTTTGTCTTGGTATGGGTAGATGATTTTTTAGGGTTTTTTGGTAGGTAAAGTGGGATTAGCAGGGATTTATATGATTATCTTTTATTGATTCTCTGGCTTTGTCTTCTAGGCATATTCTCAAATATCTTGTGTAGTAACGCCCGGAACTTGGTGATCCTACTTCGCTGTGTTGCTTTTCCTTTGGATTGACAGTTGTAATCTGTAACCTTAATCTAGAGATATCTTGGGTGAATTTTCTCGGATGACTTCGTATGGGGTCTGGTAATCCTTTGCTGCTTCTCAGACCTTTTCCCAGTGAGGATGAGTGCTGGTATAATTCCAGCTCACCCAATCTTTTGGCCATATTTCTCTTGGGATGCACCTATTTTGCTGGAAGATAATTCTTTGTGCTTCACTATATTCTTGGATAAAATGGACGCGGGAAATTTCCACCAGAATGATACTTCTGCTTGCGCCTGGACCTTTCCATTAATAATCTTCATTGGCATATGGAGCATGAATACCTTTGCTTTGTAGGAATCATTAAAACATTTTATTCAATATCTTTGAGGCATGAACCATAATAAAAATACTTTAAGAGCAGGTTCAATGTTGTCAAAAATTTTTGAATACGTTGCACTTGAATTCCATGAAAATATAATACTAATGGTATAAGTACCATAAAAGTTCCTGTGGAAAATCCTTGGCTTGTGCTATGAATATGTGGCAGAATGGATATTCTGGATTGACCCCATAAGGCTTAAGAATGGATCATCCATGTTGCAGAAAACCTGGAGCTCATAATAAGTTCTTCTTTCCATTATAAATGATGCCTCAAAGTGATCCATGAAGTTGAACAACTCCAGTGAATGATCTGTTGGCTTCAATGAACTTATTCCTGCTACATTTGAAAACATGATGATGTGGCTGATTAGCTTTTGCTTTGGCTTCATCTTCGCTGAAGAATATCTTTTTGAGAATTCTTCCGGTCGAGATAGAAAATCTGCGAGGATATTATCCTTTCATTTCAAGTGCTCGACTTGAAGCTTGTATGGAGAGAACCACTGGGCCTATCTGAGAATCTGAGGATTAGGAATAATTTTTGCATTTATCTGGTTCATCTTTGGGAAGGTCTTCATATCCATTTCTATTAGAAATTCTGTATGAATCAGGAAAAAATAGAATTTCTTGACTCCATTCTTCATTGCAAGAATTTCCTTGAAAGTGGAGTGATAATGTTGCTTGGTATCTTTGAACTTTCCGGTGGGATTTTTTTTTCAAATAAAACAGCACTTCAATATTCACTGATGACATCAGTTTGCAGTATTTTCTTACCTTTTTGAAGGGATGTAGAGGGATTTGATATTTTTAGATATCTCCTTTATTTTCTTGACTGCTTCATCTTATTCTTTTCCCCATGGCAGAGAGAAATGTATGTAGAGATATTTGGGATGAAATCTCTCACATAATTTACTACACCCAAGAACTGTTGGATCTGCTTTGTTGTAAGGCTGGTATCAGGAAATTTGAGCAGTTCCTGATATATATGTGGTCTTGGACTGTATGCACCTTGGACAAAATGCATTTCGAGAAAATCAATCTCCTTTTGAACAAGAACCATCTTTTTTGCTGAGAGCATAATCCCATACACTGTTACCAGTGCCTTTAATTGACGGAGCAAGGTGACATGTTCCTCCAATGTATCGCTAAATAACAGAATGTCATCAAAGTAAACCAAAGAGGTATGGAGGATGTGCTGGAATATTTTTATCATGGTTTTTTGGAACAAGGGGGTGAAGCTTTTAATCCGAAGGGCATGACTTTCCATTGAAAACGATGATTAGGGATGCAAACAGTTTTGGCTCTTTCTTCGGGGTGGATTCTCAATTGCCAAAATCCAAATTCAAGATCAAACTTGGGAAAAATATTTGGTCTTGGCTAAGTGGGAGAAAATAGTGAGTTTATTTGGGATAGGGAATTTATCATCTTGGAGGAAGTGGTTAAGTGGCAGCTAGTTAATCACTAACTTGAGTTTTCCTCTTGTTTGCTCAGCTCTTTTATTGACACAAAATGCTTCGCATGCCCATTGTGATTCGATGGCTCTATCAGATCAAATTTCAAGAGTTCTTCGCATTCTTTCTTTGCAAGCCGAAGATGATCCAGATTCATGCCTGAATGACTAGCTTTTGTTGGATTGATGTTTTCATTTTTCTTGGAAGGGAGCTTGATAAAAAACTCTTCGTTCATCCATAACGGGCTTTTTCCTTTCTTCATAAAATCCTTGCGGATTCAGCACATGAGTGCTCAAAGAGATTTTGTTCAATCTCCTTGATTTGTTCGTCGTTGGTGATTTGGAATAACCTGGGGATCTCACAATAATGTTGGAACTGCTTCTTGAAGGTTATCTCGTTAGCCCATTTAGCCAAGGCCAAATATTTTTTCAAGTTTGATCTTAAATCTGGATTTTGGCAATTGGAAATCTACCCCGAAAAAAGAGCCAAAACAGGATTTTGCATCCCCAATCATCATTTTCAATAGAAAGACATGCCATTTGGATTAAAAACTACAACCTCGTTGTTCCAAAAAGTCATGATAAAAATATTCCACCCCATCCTCCATAGCTCTTTAGTTTACATTGATGACATTTTGTTATTTAGTGATACATTGGAGGGACATGTCAACTTGCTCCGTCAATTTGAGGCATTGGTAACACAGTATGGGATCATGCTTTCGGCAAAAAAGATAGTTCTTGCTCAAAAGGAGATTGGTTTTCTCGGAATGCATTTTGTCCAAGGTGCATACAGTTCAGGACCACATATATGTCAGGAACTGCTCAAATTTTCAGATACCAACCTCGCAACAAAGCAGATCCAACAATTCTTGAGTGTAGTAAATTATTTAAGAGATTTTATCTCAAATATCTCTATATATATTTTTCCGCCCACAAAGATGCTCAAGAAAAATGCTCCATCATAGGATAAAGAACAAGATGAATCAGTCAAGAAAATAACAGAGATATCTACATCCCTTCAGAAAGTAAGAAGATTCTGCAAACTGATGCCGGCAATGAATATTGGAGTGTCGTTCTATTTGAAGAAAAGATGCCCAAAAGAAAATATGTGAATATGCCAAGAGAAAGTTCAAAGATGTCGAGCAACATTATCGATCCACTTTCAAGAAAATTCTTGCAGTGAAGAATGAAATCAAAAAATTCAATTTTTTCCTGATTCATACAGAATCATTGAGAGAAATGGATATGGAGGCCTCCTCAAAGATGATCCAGATAAATGCAAAAATTATTCTGAATCCTCAGATTCTCAGATGGGCCCAGTGGTTCTTTCCATACAAGTTTCAAGGCAAGCACTTGAAAGGAAAAGATAATATCTTCACAGATTTTCTATCTCGACCCGAAAAGAATTCTCAAGGAGATTTTCCCCAGCGAAGATGAAGTCAAAGCGAAAGCTAATCAGACACATCTTCATGTTTTCAAGTGTACCAGTAACAAGTTCATTAAAGCCAACGAATCATCCACCGTAGTTGTTCAACCTCATGGATCCCTTGTATCCATCAATTATAATGGAAATAACTTATTATGAGCTTCAGGTTTTCCGGCAACATGGAGGATCCATTCTTAAGCCTTATGGGGTCAATCCAGAATATCCATTCTGCCATATATTCATAGCACAAGCCAAGGATTTTTCACAAGAACTTTTATGGTTTTTCTGGTACTTATGCCATCAGTATTATATTTTTATATAATTCAAGTGCAACGTCTTCAAATATTTTGACAACATTGAACCTACTCTTAAAGTATTTTTATTATAATTTAAGCCACGAAGATATTGGATAAAATGTTTCAACGATTCCAACAAAGCAAAGGTATTCATGTTCCATAGGCCAATGAAGATTATTAATGGAAACGTTCAAGCGCAAGCAGAAGTATCATTATGGTGGAAATTTTCCGTGTCCATTTTATCCATGGAAGAAGTATATTGAAGCACAGAGAATTATCTTCCACAAAATAGATGTATCCCAAGAGAGATATGGCCAAAAGATTGGGCAAGCTGGAATTATACCAACACCTCCCAGAAGCAACAAAGGAATACCAGACACCATATGAGGTCATCCGAGAAAAAATCACTCAAGACATCTCCAGATTAAGGTTACGAATTACATCTCTCAATCCAAAGGAAAAAGAACACGGCAAAGTAGGATCGTCAAGCTCTGGGCATTACTACACAATATCTTTAAAAAGATGTCTAGAAGACAAAGCTCGAGAATCAATGCAAGATAATCATCTAAATCCCTGCTAATCTCGCTTTAATTTTATATTATCTACCAAAAACCTCTAAAAAATCATCTACCCATACCAAGACAAAATTTCGCATATTCCTACACTATCCAGGCCCCACTTTCACATGCTTCGACATGCTTGGTCGTGTGGAGCACCCAACTTTCAGATGCTTTCACATACTCCCACATTTGCACATGCTATACCACGTATATTTCACCTCTTTCACATGTTTTCAAGAGCTTTTTAATGTGTATTAGTTGCTTGACCTAAGGTTCTTCACATGTTTAAAGGGACCCACTCGTAGATAGGTTTGCCATGTAAGAAAGGTTTCCTTTATAATATAAGTTTGTCTTGTAATAACCTTTTAGTCTTATATAAAGAGCAATGTAGTAGTTGTAGGATCATCTTGTAATCTTTGTAAATCTTTGTGATATATTACATATGAGTTCTTTTTAAATTTCTCTCTTGTTCTTTTTTTCGAATGGATGGAAAGGACGTCCATGTATGAAAATAGTGTAAGAATATTCTAAGAAAGTTAGCTTATTGTAAGAAAAAAAAATTCTGAGTTATAACAGCTAAAGTTGGTTATCGTACAAAAGTTTTCTGAGTTGTGTAGCTTGGCAAGTCGTCCCTTATGGGTTGTTTAAGTCAGCCCCTTTGTAGGAAAGCTTTTGCGACTATAAGCAAATTAACTGTTAGTGTAGCTTGGCAAGTCGTTCCTTATGGGTTGTTGAAGCCAGCCCTTTTGTAGGGAAACTTTCGTATCTATGATTTAGTTTGCTTTCTTGGAGTCTCTTGCTCTGTTCTTTGTACCGTGGTATCAGAGCGAGTATAAAGATTTATCTTTCCATCGTTGACCCAACCACAACATACTTAACCATTTCCTTGTAAAATATTCTGATGTCCCAAATCTTTACCGTATCAATCGCATAAGGATGACACGCCATCATTCTGCTGCAGAATCTATGACACTCTTAGGATCCCCACAATATAGTTTAGCATGGAGAGTAATTAAAGCAAAAATTCAATGAATGATATAGTATTGAACTTTTGCCCCACAATATAGTATTGAACTTTTACCATCTTTCTGTCTCAAAGTGCACTTGTTGCCTACAACCTCATGACAAAAATGTTGAGCATGTCTTTGTTTTCGAGGATGTTGCATGAACAGTGTAGAACTATCTTGCAGGATCATTTGGCATAGCTAGACAGGAGCACACTCTTGGTCTAATGTTACAGAATTAGTTGAAGGTTAATGCTCAAAATTATCTTCATAGAAGTCTATGTCAAGTCACAAAAATTTTACTTGTTGAGAGTTGTGGAAAGCAATGCTCTGTGCTAGATACAGAAGATTAAAATGTTCTATTTCAAGGATTATTCATGAAATTGATTTTCACTTAAAAATATTCTCGAGAGGAGTTAGCCAAGGATAGAAATTTGGTGATGTTGGAATAAAAGTGAAATATAAGTATACGAACCTAAGCTCACTTGCAAACCAATTATATGGGAGAGAGCAATCAAATAATATGATTTATTTAAACACTGATGGCAGTAGTGATGCAACTATGAGTTCCGGTATTGGAGGAATTGTTAGGAACAAAACATGGAAATTGGTCATGGCTTTTGCTAAACCACTCCAATTTCAAGCATCTTCATTTGGTATATCCTGGTGTGTTTATCGTGGTCTAAATAACCTAGTACCTAGATTAGTCTTGATCACAGGAGAAACTGTAAAAAGAGGACATTACTGATAAACTTAGAATCTTCTTGAAAGCACACTAAAACAATCTAACCAACTTGCAAGAATTGAGTAATAGGTCAACCTACTATCACCCTCTTCCTTTATCCAGACTTACCAAAGCACCAAAGATAAGGAAGTTAAGGCAGTTCACATCAAGCCACCTTGAGGAACGTCAAGAAACGACGAGGGGGAGGGGGAGAATTATCCAACTCTAGTATTTTAAGAGTGTTCTTTTCAGGAAATGTTTTCCAATGTTTTGTTTGGCTGAGCAAAAATACTTTGGGAAACATTTCTTAAGCATTGATAAAAAGGTCCAAATATTGGATTGTGTTTTGCATTGAAATATTTGATGAAATTTTGAAATACCAAAAATAATGTCTAAGCGTTGGTTAGAACAAGTAGTATGGAGTATTGAGTTGTAATATTTGCAGAGAAAATTAGGTCCGCCCCTAAGTAATGAAAGTCATTTTCTAGGTTTCAATTAGAAAGGAATAATATTCTATGACTAACAATTTATCCCGTAGATCGACTACGCAAAGCTCAGATAGTGAATCCCAACTAATTATAGATTGGAATTTGTAAAGAAGAGAATGGAGACTTACAAGCTGACGAGAACGTAAAGCAGATAGAGATTTGCGAGCTAAGATGGCAGCCATTAGAGATGAAAATGGGGCTTCTTCCTTCAGAACCAGAGCGATCGAGCAAGAACTGAAAAGCTCCTTTTTAGTTAAAACGCTGCGTTTTACTACTCTCTAATACTGCTGTACGGCTGCAGTGCAGTCACGCTGCATTTCACCGCTTGTTTGGATGGTTACCTATTGTACACGGGGGTGGGCGTTCCGGCCGTTTGGATGCGATATCAGAATTTCGATTTGAATTTTTAATTTTTCGGATTGAAAAAATAACAATTCAAATCTAATCCAAGTAAATTCGGATTGGATCGGATTATTTAAGTTTGATTTCGATTAGTAATTTGGATATTATAAATTTTTTATTTTGAGCGTATAAGTTGAGATGTTTCTACTTCTTGCAAAAATAAATATCCAAATAAATTATTCGTGTTAAATTGCCTGAAATGTTCCTTATTCTTGCCGCAATCATCCAAATAAAGTATTCAAGTAATAAAATTATTATTATTAAAAAACAACAGAGACATTAATATGGCCGATAATAAGTAGCAATAGTAAAATCATGTCCAAATATAAAATATTCTGACAGTAACTTAGTAATTAATATTGAATATATGATAAAATATCTAATGAGTAGGATGTTGAACTTATTACTATTGGCATATAGATAATTGACTAAATAAAAAAACTTCACATTTTCAGATTTTCAGATATCCAAAAATCCAAAGTACCAAATCCAATATCAAATTTGAAATCCAAATATTTTAAAAATTAAATCCAAAATCCAATTTGTAATCCAAAAATCCAAACCAAAAATCCAAAAAAATCGAATTTTGATTTCGATTTCGAATTTTCCAAACTATGTCCATCCCTAATTGTATGGTATCACATCGTTACTTTAAATATAATTTTATTTTAACTATCACTTAAATCATTAAATTTTTGTCACATAAAAATTAAAAGTATCACTTTATGTAATAATCGATTTAGTGTGATTTCGTCGCTAGCTTATTTTTTCTCTCATCTGGCTCTTTCTTATTACTAAATAACTATATTTTATGTTTTACCCTACTTTTTTATATAACAAGTACATCTCATGCCTTTTTTTTTTTGGTAATATTACAAGTTTATATTTTTTACTGTTTGTGCATTACATCATAAGACGATGACAAACAATATAATATATCCAAACGTTGTTAAAATTTTACCCGTAGTTAATAGTAGGGGTGCCAATGAGTATTTACAAAATGACTAAACTGACTGAATCGTACCGTACTGAACCGATTTTTAGGTTTCTTTTAATAAAATCGTAGATTGTTATATAAATCTATAATCATACCGATAATTAGTGTAGGTTTTGTTTTTATAAAAATAAATCAAAAAAATACTGAACCGTATCGAATAAATTTACATGTGAAAAAATATTTATATATTAAGTTTAAAAATAATAGAGCATTAAATTTTTCGTTGGGCTTTGAAATTATGAAAACAGTTACAAATCAACAACTAATGAAACTCAAAATCCTAATTCCCAAACATATTATGCTACTTATATTGAAACTGAATTTTCAGCATATTCACTAGCAAAACACAAGGTACTGTAGCAACTATGATAAGCAAACTACAATATATTGAATATATTTCCTTTCGTATGATTTATATTTTTTTGTGTTCTCTTAGTTTCTTTTACATTGATGTAGAATAGCTGATGGATCTATATTCTGATCATCTTTCATATTTTCTTAGTTCATCACCCTTTAAATTGTAAAAATATCTAGAGTGTTTTGCTAAATTCCTATAAAAGCACGCATGTTATTGCATTCTACTTCTACTAATGACTTTTACATGACATTTTAAAAATCGAAAATTGATCGAACCGTACCGATATCAAAGAGATACCGACATGATTGAGACAGTTTCGAAAAATCTAATTTTAATTTTACATAATAGAATAACCTAAAAATTGATATGGTACAAATATTATAAAATGACCCGCCGAACCGTACCATTGACATCCCTAATTAATAGATTACATCATATTTTTATCGTTGTTAATTGAACGGTAAGAATTTGTATTAGTTAACTATTAAAAGGAAGTGATGAAATGTTATGTGTTTGTATCTATAAACGAGTGTGAATAAACTTTTACAATTACATGTAAAGAAATATTCAACTGTTATATATGCCAAACACATCAGAATGAAAAAAAGAAAAAGGGATAAGTTTCAATTCATAAAAAAAAAAAATTACTTATTATGCTAATCTATCATGATTAACTAATCAATGGAGGTAATTTTTCATATTAATTAAATATTACTAAGTCAAAAAGTTTATGTAGAGGAACATATCATGGGTTATTGGTTTGATGCATAATCCAACTAATAAATTATGATAAAGATTGAAATTCTTTTATCCTAACCAATAAATACTTTTCATAAAATACTTACCTCTAAGGTGTTTCAGACGATGCAATTTAACTCTTGAAATTACAAATTAAAGTAATAATATATAGCACTTAATTATTATTATGCCAAAAAATCTACAAGACACAAACTAAAATAATGATTACTGGACTAATTAAAATATGATGATATGTTTGACGAGGGACAAGTTGGTCCCATGGTCTAGTGGTTAGGACATTGGACTCTGAATCCAGTAACCCGAGTTCAAATCTCGGTGGGACCTTTCGTTTTTATTTTGCCACTATTTTCTATTTAGCATTTGTTTTCTCTTTTCTTTTTTCTTCAACTGAGTAATTGCAGGGGCGGAGCCACAGTACGTGTTATGGATTCGGCCGAACCCAATAACTTTGATCCAAACCTTATATTTGTCATAAGAAATTCATTGAATATCTATTTTCCATTTAGCATTTGTTTTCTCTTTTCTTCTTCCTTCAATTGAGTAGTTGCAGGGGCGGAGCCACAATACGTGTTATGGGTTCGGCCGAACCCAGTAACTTTGGTCCAAACTCTATATTTGTCATAAAAAATTCGTTGAATATCTACAAATTCCTGGCTCCGTCTCTGAGCAATTATTTACATAAACCCGAACATCCAATTAGGATCCAGTTTCTATACTGAAAATATAAAATTGTCAAAAATGATTAAAATCTTAGAACGTACAATAAACTTTCAAACTCTAGTCTAGCTTATTTCTATAGTATGTCTTTTTCTCAATTTACTTTGCTCAGAAAATCTAGAAGCTTATAGTAAAACTAGAGCACCAGAATAATTCTTTTGGATTTGTCAAACAGTACCAGAAAAACTTTCAAAGTCAGAGTCATAAACAATTGATAATGTTTGTGTATACGGTCAAAATCGGGCTCACCCATAGTGTATCTAATTGAGGCTGGAACGTGATAGATTAAGGTTCGACCTCGAATCATATCGAACAGAGGTGCGAGATTATATCGTCAAGCTCGAGACCCCGGGACTGAACAAAATCGAGATTAGGCGAGATCGAGGGAAATCTGCCAAGCCGAATAACAGAAGGACGAAATATCTACGATCGGGCATAGATCACGGCGGTAATCTCAGCACGTATCAAGGATAGGCCTATTAATTAGCCAATCATGAGATTTCTTACTTCATTTAGAACTGTATGAAGAGTAGGACTCCCCTAATATATAAAGGTGGTCTGATCATTTGTAAACATCACATTCACGCAACATAAAGTAATATACTATTATTTCTAGCTTTCATTACCTTGTTACTCTGTTCATATATCTGTTTAAACATCTCTTGGTTCAAGGGAGGGCCAAGGCTATTCAATTCGTGTGGTTTGCATTTATTTCTTTTATCGTCAATTTCAATATTAATCCATTCTCTTAATTTGTACCAAGTTAGATCACGTATCCTTAAAACTGCGTATAAATTCAATTATTATCCGATTTTAGGGTAAAAAATCTAGCTTTTTTAGTTTCCTTCGAATAGAACTTGGTAACTGTATAGGTTAAAATCAGACCGAGAAAATTCGGAACGTGGAGATGATTATTATGAGTGATTCGCAAATCAAAGGGTTTAGTCTGGCCGTGGTCGACCAGTGATCAACAATACAAACCGCCGAGTAGTCGACCATGGTCGAGGACGAGCAGTATAGATAGAATTAATGGCTAGTTTTGTATTTGGATCTTCAGAGGGAATATTCTATTGAATATTCTCTCTGTTTGTACTTTTTAGGGTTCTTTGGGAATATCCCATATAAATAGTATGAGAGATACGACAAAAGACATGTAATATTCTATATGATAAGAACTCTTTTTGAAAAGCAAGCTCTCTAGATAAATACAAAGAACAACTTTCTGAAGAGATTCGACCTTTTTGAATTATCTATTGTCATTCCCACCAGATCCGATAAAGTGTCTAACATTCTCTTATATTCTTGTCATTCATCACTGTCAGGGGAAGGAATCATCCATCTCATTCAATATTGGGTGATTCTTCATCCTTATTTACATTTAGTTCCATTTATAGTTATTTAATACTTGATACCCTTGCATATTATTATATTCGATGCATTTATTGTTGGCGCATTAAATCCGTCTCTCCAATGCTCACCTCCTTCATATCATTAATCCAGGATCTGTAGCTATTAACTTTAACTAGGATTAACTCCCTTTAGTAACTGATTAATTAATTTAACCAAAGATTGTCGTTTCTTGGTCAAACAATTTGGCGCCGTCTTTGGGGATTTCCTAGTCAAAGTCTTAGTTCATTTTCTTGTGTGCATAGTTTAACATGGAAGGTAATGGAGAAAAAAGGATGAAGCCAGTAGCCAGTCTTACTACCAACCTCCTAAACACCATCAACGAGGTCACTGAAACAAATGATGAGGACGTGACGCTAAACGCCTCCCCCAGGCGGAGCG
Organism: Nicotiana knightiana; assembly: GCA_005239525.1. Lineage (NCBI taxonomy): Eukaryota > Viridiplantae > Streptophyta > Magnoliopsida > Solanales > Solanaceae > Nicotiana > Nicotiana knightiana. The sequence continues at coordinate 31,608 of ML423077.1, read as the reverse complement.
GTTCAGCCCTCCCTCACGGCAGCCTCACAACCTCACACGGTAAAGGGGCCTCTACGTCCACTACGGAAGAGGCACCACCACCAGTGAAAAAATTGCTCGAGGCGTGGTTGAAAAACACGCTAACCAGCATCCTCGACAAACCCGCCCAAAGGACGAATAGAGCAGATGCGAGAGTTTGCATCGCACCAGTGACAGACGAGCAGCACTACCCTCCTCCTGTAACAGGTATTACTCACAACGTTAACAATGTAGGTGACGACACCCTCACAGTCATTTTGAGGAAGATGGAGGAGATGGAGAACGAGAACAAAATTCTCCAGGACCAAATGAAAGAGCACCAAGAAAGGGAAGACAAAATAAAGGGCGCCCCAAAACTCTTACTAAAAAGGGATGTTGGTCGGTTCGTTCTGCAGCCATACAGTGAGAAAGCTGCACCACACACCATACCTAAAACCTTCAAAATGCCGCCTTACCTAAAAATATACGATGGTACGACGGACCCTGAGGATCATGTGACCCACTATGTCACCGTAGTAAAAGGCAACGACCTCGCCAAAGAACAAGTGTATTCCATATTGCTGAAAAAGCTTGGTGAAACCCTCACCGGGGAAGCACTAACTTGGTATTCACAGCTACTTGCGTGCTCCATAGGGACGTTAGAGGAAATGGTCGACAAGTTTGTTACTACCCATGTCGGGGTTAAGAAAGCAGATGTGAGGGTGAATGACATATTTGCCATTAAACAGTCACCTGGTGAAGGATTAAGAGATTTCCTCGCCCGATTCAACCGCGTGAGGATGACCTTACCAAATGTATCAGAAGGAATGACTGTAGCAGCTTTCCAGAACGGGTTAAACAGGAGCAGTTCGAGGGCGACCAAAAAATTGCTAAGCTGACTCATGAAATATCCCCCGACCACTTGGGACAATATACACAATGCCTATTGAGCTGAAGTACGAGCTGATGAGGACGACCTCAACGGGCCAACTCAACGGTTGACACAGTGCAAATGGAATCCAGGAAAGACCAGAGAAATGACAACAGAAGAGACCATGTAGGGTTGTGACCAACCGTGAAAGGCATCAACCATATGTCAAAGCCACCATCATACCACCACCACACCCCTTCCCCCCGTCGTGGCGACGACCCATCTAGGCCGCAAATAGGGACTCACCAAAGCGAGAGAGGTATGCCTTCACTACTATCTGCTCACAATTTGTGTGTTTCTCCCTCAGAAATAGTCTATTCCCTGTAGAAGCTCGTCCCAAAAGTGAAGTGGCCATAAAAGATGAGGTCCGACCCAAACACCAGAAAGTCAAACGACTTCTGCGAATTCCACTAGGAATGGGGCCACAAAATCGAGGATTTAATCGCTCTAAGGCAAGAGGTCATGAATATGATTCACCAAGGACATTTGAAAGAACTTTTAAGCGACCGAGTATGGGAAAACTTTACTCGAGGACACGAACAACTTCAGGGTCCACCAAAACTGTCTTCTCCAGCTCGAACCATCCAAATGATCATCAGAGGAGCGACGACGCGTCAATCAAAAATGTAAAATTCACGATCACCCACAAGCTGAAATGGTCAATCACTCATGAACGGTATGACGAATTCGAAGAGAGTATCATCTTCGATAAGTCGGATACCCACGGTTTGGTCTTTCCTCGCTACGATGCCCTTGTTATTGCTTTGCGCACCTTAGATACTGATGTAAAACGTATTATGGTCGATGATGGAAGCGGTGTGTGCATTATCCACCCTCTAGTTCTAGCACAAATGAAACTCAAGGATAGGATATTGCCACGCTGCATAACACTGACGGGTTTTAACAATGTAGTTGAGTAGACGTCTAGAGAAATCATGCTACTCATCCTGGCCGGTGGTGTCACTTTAGAAACCACGTTCCACACCAAGGATCAAGACACAACATACAACACCATCATAGGTCAGACTTAGATACATACCATGAAAGTCGTCCCCTCCAGCTTATATCAAGTCATCAAATTTCCCACTCCTTGGGGAGTATTCATCATTCGAGGGGAGAAACACACTTCCCGAGAATGCTATCGCACCGCCTAAGACTGTACATACACCCAGCAATTGAAGGGCAAAGCTGAGGAAGGCATATCAATTAACAGGGTCGAGGTGGGGTGGTGACAAAGGGAAAGATGTCATAAGGGACCCCAAATTCATAAATGCCACGGGATAAATCGTAGAGGATCTCGACTCGGCACAACTCGACAAAGACGACCACAACAAAAAGGCCTATATCGGCCACAAGCTTCAGGAAGCAGGTAAATTCCACCAATTTTTAGCTAATAATGCAGACTTATTTGCCTTCTCCTATCCAGATATGCCAGGCATCCCGAAAGAGATAGCGACACACAAGTTGAATGCCGACCCATTTTACCCCCAGTACGAAAAGTTAGGCAAAAATTCAACTCCGCAATAAATGACGCGGTCCGCGAGGAGGTTGAAAAACTACTGGAAAACGGCTCTATCAGAGAATCAAAGTACCCCTAATGGGTCGCTAACGTGGTCATGGTGAAAAAAAAGAACGGAAAAATGGCAGATGTGCGTGGACTTCACGGATCTCAACAAAGAGTGTCTGAAGACTCATTCCCATTGCCCCATATTGACCAGCTCATTGACGTATCGACCGGGCACGAGCTACCAAGTTTCTTAGACGCCTACTCAGGCTACAACCAGATTCTCATGGAGGAGGAAGTCCAGGAAAAGACCACATTTATCACCCACCAGGGGACGTACGGCTACAGGGTGATGCCTTTCGGATTGAAAAAATGCAGGGGCGACATATCAGAGGTTGGTGACAAAAATGTCCAAAGACCAACTCGGCAAAACCATGGAAGTCTACATTGACGACATGTTGGTCAAGTAAAAAATGAAAGAGTATCACATCGACCACTTGAAATAGGCCTTAGACATACTCAAACGATATTGTATGAAATTAAACCCCGAAAAGTGCGCCTTCGGTGTAACCTCGGGAAAGTTCCTCGGCTTCTTAGTATCACAACGAGGCATCGAGGTCAACCCCGACCAAATCAAAGCTATAGAAGGAATACCGAAGAAAGTAACCAGTAATAAACATGTACAGAAGTTGACCGGCCGTATATCTGCCCTATCGAGATTCATCTCACTGTCCTCCGACAGGTGCCATAAATTTTTCGGCGTACTCAAGAAGGATAATGGACTCCAATGGAACTCCAAGTGCGTCGACGCCTTGAAAGAGTTAAAGGTGTACCTATCTTCACCCCTACTTCTCGCTAAAGCCTAACCTGGAGAACGTCTCCTCATTTACCTGGTAGTGTCCGATGTGGCAATAAGTGAGGTCTTGGTCTGAGAAAACAAAGGTACGCAATCTCCCATCTATTATATAAGCAAAACCTTGGTTGACGCTGAGACAAGGTATCCACACCTCAAGAAGCTGGCCCTGGCTTTGGTCGTAGCTTCACGAAAGCTTAGACCCTATTTCCAGTACCACCCCATCTCGGTGGTCACGACCTTTTCCCTGAGGAGTATTCTGCATAAACCTGAGTTGTCGGGCAGATTGGCCAAATGGTCCATAGAATTGAGCGGGCATGATATAACCTATCAGATGCGAATGTCGATAAATTTGCAAGTGCTTGCCGATTTCGTCGCCGACTTTAGCATAAAAATAATACCTGAAGTTGAAAAGGAAGCCGTCTGTACTTCCCCCAAAATACATGATCTATGGGTTTTGTATACCGATGGCGCCTCTAACGCGTGGGGATCTGGACTGGGACTCGTGCTCGAGGTCCCAACAAGCGAAGTAATTCGCCAGTCCATAAAGTGCCCGGATATGACTAACAATGAGGCCGAGTATGAGGCCGTGATTGCAGGACTAAAGTTAGCGCTCAAGTATGGAGCGAAGCGAGTTACCCTACGTTGTGATTCTTAGCTCGCCATCAATCAAGTCAGAGGGACTTTCCAAATCAAGGAACAAAGACTACAAAAATATTAGGCTGTGATCCGCAAGCTATTACCCGAGTTCTATGAATGCAGCTCGACCAAATCTCTCGAGCGCAGAATATCGAAGTGGATGGCCTTGCCAAACTAGCAGTATCCACTAAAAGCATAACCGGAGAAGGGAACATGGTCACTTTCCTCCACTCGTCGATCAAATCGAGGTACGAACTATAAACCTAACTTGGGGCTAGCGCAATCGTATTGTCACATATTTGTAGGACATCGTGCTTCTAGATGATAAAAATAAGAAGCCAAAAAGCAATGCAGACGGCCAAGTACATTGTCATAAACAACGACCTGTACAAAAGAACATATGGCGGCCCCCTAGCAAAATGCTTAGGACCAAACCAGACATGACGCGTTCTAGAAGAAGTCCATGAAGGTCACTGCAGAGCTCATACCGGCAATTGGGCTTTAGTAAGATGCCTCATACGAGCAGGATACTACTAGCCCACAATGAAAAAAGAGGCCACCGACTTCGTAAAAAATGCGAACAGTGCCAAAGATACGCCCCCATGATCCACCAAGCGGACGGACACCTCCACTCAGTTACCTCGCCTTGGCCTTTCATCAAAGGGGGGATGGACATCGTCGGACCCCTCTCAGCAGGATGAGGTAATGTATGATTCTTTTAGTTTTAACTGATTATTTTTCCAAGTGGCTAGAAGCAGGTGCATTTTCCCAAATACGCGACCAAGAAGTGATCGTCTTCATATAGATAAATATTGTGTGCGGCTTCGGCCTCCCCAAAGAAATCAGTTGTGATAATGGCCTCAATTCGACTTCTTCGAGAAATGGCACATCAAAAGAATACTCTCCACGCCATATCATCCCACGGGAAATGGCAAGCGGAATCCTCCAACAAATCAATATTGAATATCATGAAGAAAAAGCTCGAGAACGCCAAGGGACTGTGGCCGGAGTTACTGCCGGAAGGGATATGGGCATACCGAACAACGCCAAAAACAAGCACAGGAGAAACACCTTATTCACTAGTCTATGGGATTAATGCAGTAATATCGATCGAGGTCAGAGAACCAAGTCTAATATATTCACACGAGAGCGAGCCGAAAAATGATGAAAGCAGGAGGCAAGACCTCGATGAGGCTAAAGAACGAAGAGACATGTCTTACATAAGGATGGTCGCCTAGAAACAACAAGCAGAGGGATACTACAACAAAAAAAGCCAAGGTCAGATTGCTCAAAGTTGGCGTCGGGGACTACGCACTCAATCCAAAACACAAGTAAGCAAGGATCCATGGGAAGGAAAGTTAGGAACAAATTGGTACGACCCATACAAAATTACGGAGACAACAAGCAAAGGGTCGTTTCAGCTGGAAACTATGGAAGGAAAACTACTACCAAACAACTGGAACATCCGCCACCTCAAGTACTTCAACTTCTAAGGAAAGACATTTTTTCGGGCCATACTCTTTTTTCCTCACCTTAGTTTTGTCCCAATTGGGTTTTCTAGGGGAGGTTTTTGACGAGGAAGACATTTTGAAGTTAAGCACGAGCAGGTGAGAACACAAGTTAGCCAGTTCATTGCTCGACCCCTCGAATACTTCTCCAGGTCGACCAATGAAAGGACTAGATAGACTGGGACTGGAATACCAATCCGAAAAACATGTAAACTTCTCCAATATATATAAAAGCAAATCATACAAGTACATGATGTTCGCCTATGTCTCCATATAGTTTAACACTACACCAATTAAGATACTCCCATTCGACCTCGTTCGAATCAATTAAGAGTAACATTCGACCTCATTCGAATCAATTAAGAGTAACATTCTACCTCACTAGAATCAACTCACATTCGACCTCTTTCAAATCAATTAAGAGTAACATTCGGCCTCACTCGAATTTAACTCGCATTCGACCTTGTTCGATCAATTAAGAGTAACATTCGACCTCACTCAAATTTATCTCGCATTCAACCTCATTTGAATCAATTAAGAGTAACGTTCGACCTCACTTGAATCAACTCACATTCGACCTCGTTCGAATCAATTAAGAGTGATATTCGACCTCGCTCGAATTTAACTCGCATTAGACCTCGCTCAAATTACCTCACATTCGACCTCGCTCGAATCAACTCATATTCGACACTTGAATTAATTAAGAGTAATATTCGACCTTGCTCAAATCTACTCACATTCGACCTCGTTCGAACTAACTAAGAATAATATTCGACCTCGCTCGAATTCAACTTATATTCGACCTAGCTCGAATTTGATTCACAATTAACCTCATTCGAGTTAATTATGGCGACGTTTGCTTCGCTTGAACTAATCAAAGACACACTCGACCACGTTTGAGCTAACGCCTACCAACACATTTCTTTTAATCAAGGCAATCAATTGAGTAAAACATTCAAGGAAAAAATAGAAGACTCAGAAATAAACAGCAAAAATAGCATTCCAAATCAAAAAGGTATCTTACAAGGGACAAATAGGCCCCCACAAAAGTAAAAATAAAGATTACAAAAAGCATTATTCAGCAGCATCGTCCCTGCCATTATCCTCGCTGGTCGAGTACTTATCATCGTACCAAGCACCTTGCTCGATCCCGTCCAGTTCATCTTCACCATTACCCGCCCGTGGCGTGAGGGGATCGTAACTACAGGCGACTCGAGCTGTGCGTGCCTTTGCACGAGCATCCTCGAACTCAACCTCAATAACTCTCTGTGTCGTCATCAAGTCCCTGGATATGTCTAATTGGGCCTTGACATGGATCCACTTCTCGTACAAATCTCGCGCAACATCGGGATAAGTGGAAGTGTGGTAGGAAGACGGTCGAGCCAACAGTTGTGCCCTTTCGGCCTCAAGAGCGGCGACTTGATCATTTAAGTTTGAAACCTATCCCTCAAGCCCGCTAGTCCGCTCATCAAGCCTCGCTTCCCTGAGTGCGGCCGCCTCGCTTCAGTCACCCGTTCAGACCGGAGGACGTGGATGACATCCTCCAACACCGCAACCCTCACCAAAGACACCATCCTGGCTTCCTCGGCCTTCCCCAACTCCGCCGTATTTTCAATTAAATCATCACTTAAGTTGTTGCCTCTGGTCGAACTCTGCTCAAGTTCGGCCCGCAAGGATACCACTTGAGCTTGAAGATCGGCACACTCAACCTCAACCTCCTTGCTCACTTCGAGCTCATAATCCTTGACTCTAAGCGCTTCCCCAAGCTCGCTAAATTTGCCAATGATCCTCATGAGTTCATCGTCCTTGTGGTTTAGCCCATCCTCGAGAGACTGGAAGTTACCGTCCACGCCGAATCGGAGGCATATCTCACGGTGCTTGGCGCGGTACTCACGATACTTCAACTCCATCATCTTGAAAATAGCCCTTCTTTTCTCTTCTAGGCGGGCGCACTCAATCTCCAAAATAAGGGTCTGATAAACTGGGAAAAACAGAAGAAAGAAGTCAGTTAAAACAAACAACAAGGAGGAAAGAGGTAGAACGTAAGGTAAGAGAACTTGAAAAACAAAAACCTTACCCTCAAAGTGATTTTGGATATGCCCAGCGACAAAGCGGCATCATCAAATGTCTGTAAATTCATGTCCTCGGTGTTGGAGCAGAGGGGACCCAAAGAAGGAATCACGCTCTCTATATTCACCAACAAGTCGCGGTCGAGGGGAATGACTGTATTGTGGGTTGTGATGACCCAAAAAGTCATCTCTCATTTATAAGTCAAAACTGTTTTCCAGGCCTTAGAAACCTCCTTTTATCTCACCTCGTTTTGCATGCACAGCCCGGGCATATATCCGAGAAGCTTCTATGTGAAATTTGTTTTGAGAAAAATGCTAAATTGGACTTTAATATTGAATTTAAGTTGACTTCGGTCAACATTTTGGGTAAATGGACCCTGACTCGTGATTCGACGGTCCCGGAGGGTCTGTAGGAAAATATGTGACTTGGACGTATGCCCGGAATTGAATTTCGAGGTCCCAAGCTCGAGAAGTGATCTTTTGAAAGAAATTGTTTTACTGAAAATATAAGAGTTTTTGGAAATTTGGTTATATTTAAAATTTATGGTATCAGGCCCGGTACAGGTTAAATATGATATTTGAGTTGTATCTGTAAAAATTGGTAAGAAACGGAGGTCATTTGACGTGATTCGGACCCGTAGTTGTGAAATTTGATACTTTGGAAGTTTTGGAAGTTTTCGTTGATTTTAATGCTAAATTCATTGTTTAAGGTGTTAATTTGGAGATTTGATCACACGAGTAAGTCCGTAGGATGTTTTTGAGGTTGCGTGCATGTTTGGTTTAGAGCCCCGAGGGTTCGGGTGAGTTTCAGGTAGGTTTCGGGGTGTTTAGAATTGGAAAATCACTGCTGGTGTACCAGTTCTGGTGTGCTCGCACCTGCGAGCCTAGGGCCGCAGGTGCGAGACCGCAGGTGCGGACCCTCGACCGCATGTGCGGTCCAGCCCAACCAGCCCCCTTTCCGAAGGTGCGACAAAAATTCCGCAGAAGCGGATGCACCTCCGCACGTGCGGCCCTCAGTGGCCTTGCCCATTTTCGCAGGTGCGACCATTTTTCCGCACCTGCGCTAGGCACCGCAGGTGCGAGGGTCGGGAAGTGTGTTTAAGTTAGAGCTCCATCCGATTTCATTTTCACTTCTTCACAAAAATAGGAGACCAAGGGCGATTTTCTCAAGAGAGTTTCTTCCTAAATCATAGGTAAGTGTCCACTAACTAATTTCCTTCAATTTCCTAATGATTTTCATCAACTTTTATCAAGAATTCTAGGGTTTTAATGGTAGAAAATTGGGGATTTGGGTAGAGTTAGAGCTTTTTGAATAATTGGAATTTAGACCTCGTTTTGAGGTCGGATTTCGAAACTAATTACATATTCGGGCTCGTAGGTGAATGGGTGATGGTCCGAACCTCGTGTTTTGACCAAGCGGGCCCGGGGTCGATTTTTGAATTTTTGGGAAGAATGATGTAAAACCTATAATTAAGCGTTGGGATGGAATTGTTTGGAATTTATTGATGTTATTGAGTTGAATATGTCTAGATACAAGTGAATTGGAGTCAAATTCAAAAGGAAAAGCGGTAATCGAGGCTTGAGTTGGTCGTGGAATTTTAGGTAAGTGTTTGGATTAACCTTAGCTTGAGGGAATAGGTGTTGCGTCCTAATTTCTATGTGTAAGTATCATGTTCAACATATATGTGAGGTGATGAGTACCTATACGTTGGTGTCAAGCATGCCCGTGAGTCGAATATTGTGATTTATATGATTTTTCGTAAGTAATATTTGAGTTTCACTTTATAGTTATCCATGTTGGTGGAAATTCCTTGATATTGAATAGTGTTGAGTATTAGTTTCAGTTGAAGCTTTTTATGTGAACTTATGTACTAAGTGAGATTAGATATAGATGTTTACCCTTGCCGGGATAGTATTAATTCCACTATTGACTCCCTTGCCGGGACGTTATGGTTTTATTCATGTTTACTCCGTTATTTTTCCTTGTTAGATTGCTGTCATTTGATGTTCTTGGGTGAGGAAGAGTGTAAAAGCACGAAGGGTGGTGCCGTGCATGAGATTTTGAGTGAAAGTTAATGCACGAAGGGTGATGCCGTGCCGATATTGTGAGTTTAAAAGCACGAAGGGTGATATCGTGCCATGATATGAGAGATAATGCACGAAGGATAATGCCGTGCCATGATATTGTGAGGTAAAAGCACGAAGGGTGATGCCATGCCGAATATATTGATTCTGATGGTGAGGACGAGAGTAAAAGCACGAAGGGTGATGCCGTGCACTTGTTTTTGTATTACTATTTGTTGCTTAAATTGATATCTAAATTGTGCCTTACCTCGTTATTTACATTATTTGATATTTCCTCCCCTCAGCATGTTTCCCCTTTTCCTTTATGCTTAACTGCTTATTTCTCGTTGTATTATTTTTCTTCGTATACTATTAAACTGCACAGGTTGACTTTGGTTGTCGTGTCCTAGCCTCGTCACTACTTCTCCGAGGTTAGGCTCGACACATACTTAGTACATGGGGTCGGCTGTACTGATGCTACACTCTGCACTTTCGTGTAGATCCCGGTGTAGGACCCTACGGACCATAGTCCAGTGGAGACCCTAAGGTAGTCCTGCAAGCGTCCGCAGGCCTTGGCGTCCCCTCCTACTTCTTTGTATTCTGTTATAGTTATTTTAGAAACAGATGTACCTATTTCATTCAGACCGTTATATGTATTATTCATAGATAGTCCGTGAGTTTGTGACTCTAAAGATTCCAAGATTGGTTTTTTGTGAAATTGCGTAAAGCCATTAAATTGAGTTTATATAACTTGCTTCAATTTGCACTTTTATTTATGTTAGTGTTGTATTTCACATGTTATTAGATAATAATAAAGGAATAAGTTAAATAAAATATTCATGTTGGCTTGCCTAGCGGGTTCAACGTTAGGCGCCATCACGGTCCCGATGGTGGGAAATTCGGGTTGTGACAAGTTGGTATCATAGCACTAGGTTGCTTAGGTCTCACAAATTCACGGTCAAGCTTAGTAAGTCTGAGGGATCGGTATGGAGATGTGTGTGCTTATCCCCCAGAGGCTACAGAGTTTAGGAATAACTTCACATCTATTCTTCTCTGTCGTACGATTTGAATTCTAAATGCTAACTGAAATTCTATTCTATTCTCTCGCAGATGGCGAGAACACGTGCTTCTTCATCCACTGATCAATAGCCCGAGCCTCCAGTTGTAGCTCCTACGAGAGGCCGAGGTCGTGCTAGAGGCCGAGGCATGGGCAGAGCTACAGCCCCAGTGGCGGAGCCTCAGGTAGAGTTTGTTGATGAGGTTCCTGCCCAGACAGTCCCGGTTGGGCCAGCTCAGGTTCCCGAGGGGTCCATTGTCACCCCAATACTCCAGGATGCTCTGGTCCGTCTAGTGGGACTCATGGAGAGTGTCGCTCAGGCAGGTTTGCTTCCTGCAGCACCAACCGTCTCTCAGGCTGGGGGAGGAGCCTAGACTCTCGCTACTCGCACTCCGGAGCAGTTGGCTTCTCAGTTTCAGACTCCAGTAGCTCAGCCAGTTGGGGTAGTTCAGCCGGGTATTATGGCCCAGACCGGTGATGGAGCAGCTATGTCTGCTGATGCTTTGTGGAGGCTGGATAGGTTCACCAAGCTTTTCACTACTACTTATAGTGGTGCATCTTCAGAGGATCCCCAAGACTATTTGGATAGTTGCCATGAGGTTCTACGGAACATGGGGACAGTGGAGACCAATGTGGTCGACTTTGCTACCTTTCGTCTGTCAGGTCCCGCCAAGACTTGGTGGAGAGATTATTGTTTGGCCAGACCAGTTGGATCATCGGACTTGACTTGGGCGCAGTTCACTCAGCTATTTCTGGAGAAGTTTGTTCCTATCACTCATAGAGAGGATCTACGGAGGCAGTTTGAGCGTCTCCAGCAGGGCTCTATGACCGTCACTCAGTACGAGACCAGATCTGATACATTGGCCCGGCATGCTATTATGATATTTCCCTCCGAGCGAGAGATGGTGAGGATATTTATTGAGGGGCTAGCTCAGCCGATCATATTGCAGATGGTCAAGGAGACAGGGAGTGAGATTTCTTTCCAGGATGCAACCAATGTGGCCAGACGAGTTGAGATGGTTCTGTTGCAGGGGGGTGGTCAGGGGTCTAACAAGAGACCCCATCATTTTGGCAGGTTCAATGGCGCCTCATCTGGAGGCAGGGATTCTTTTGGTAGGGGCCATCCTCCTAGGCCGTTTCATTCGGCACTTCAGGTTTCTCGCAGTGCTCTAGGTGGCCGTGGTTCTCATATGCAGTATTCTGATAAGTTGCCCTACAGTGCACCATCAACCCCTATCAGTGCACCGCCGATTTAGGGTTTGGGGTGGTTACTCAGGTCGTCAGGGTCAGTTTCAGGGTCAGCAACCGAGGGCTTGTTATACTTGTGGTGATCAGAGGCACATTACTAGATTTGCCCTCGAGCCTCGAGCAGTTCTCAGTACCGGGGTTCTCGTGCCATGGTTCCAGTACTAGGTGTTCCACCGCCCACTCAGCCAGCTAGAGGTGGGGGTCGAGGTGTTAGAGGTGGAGGCTAGGCCGCTAGAGGTAGAGGTCAGCCAGTAGGAGGCCTTCCCAGAGATGTAGTTCAGACTGGTGGGGCCCAACCCCGATGTTATCCTATTCCAGCCAGACCTGAGGTTGAGGCCTCCGATGCAGTTATCACAGGTAGGTTCAGTTTGCAGCATGGATGCTTCAGTTTTATTTGATCCAGGGTCCACATATTCCTATGTGTTATCTTATTTTGCTCCTTATTTGGTTATGCCTCGTGATTCTCTGTGTACTCCTGTATATGTGTCTATACCGTTGGGTGATTCTATTGTAGTAGATCGTGTCTACTGTTCATGTGTAGTGGTTATTGGTGGTCTTGAGACCAGTGTAGATTTACTGCTCCTGGATATGGTAGACTTTGATGTTATTTTGGGGATGGATTGGCTGTCGCCTTATCATGCCATACTGGACTGTCATGCTAAGACCGTGACATTAGCATTGCCGGGGTTGCCTTGACTGGAGTGGAGGGGGACTCTTGGTCATTCTTCCGGTAGGGTTATCTCATATATGAAGGCTCGACGCATGGTCGAGAAGGGGTGTTTGGCCTATTTGGCTTATGTTCGTGATTCTAGTGCAAAGGTTCCTTCTATGGAGTCTGTGCCCATAGTCCATGAGTTTTCGGAGGTGTTTCCTGCAGACCTGTTGGGTATGCCACCCGACAAGGATATTGACTTTTGCATTGATTTGGCTCCGGGCACTCAGTCCATTTCTATCCCGCCATATCATATGGCCCCACTAGAGTTGAAGGAGTTGAAAGAACAGTTGCAGGATTTGCTTGATAAAGGCTTCATTAAGCCTAGTGTCTCGCCTTGGGGTGCGCCGGTGTTGTTTGTTAAGAAGAAGGATGGGTTGATGAGGATGTGTACAGATTATTAGCAATTGAACAAGGTTACCATCAAGAACAAGTATCCATTGTCGCGAATTGATGATTTGTTTGATCATCTTCAGGGTGCCAAAGTATTTTCGAAGATCGATTTGAGATCTGGCTACCATCAGTTGAGGATTAGGGCATCCGATGTCCCTAAGACAGCTTTCCGCAGTCTGTATGGGCATTATGAGTTCTTAGTGATGTCATTCGGGTTGACAAAAGCCCCAGCTGCTTTTATGGACTTGATGAGCCGAGTGTTCAAGTCTTATTTGGATTCTTTCGTGATTGTCTTCATTGATGATATTCTGATCTATTCCCACAGCCGGGAGGAGCACGAGTAGCACCTTCGAGTCGTTCTTCAGACTCTGAAGGACAGTCAGTTGTATGCCAAGTTTTCTAAGTTTGAGTTCTGGTTGAGCTCAATTGCATTCCTGGGTCATGTTGTATCAGCAGAGGGTGTCTAGGTGTATCCCAAGAAGATTTCAGCAGTCAAGGATTGGTCTAGACCCACGTCAGCTACAGAGATTCGGAGTTTCTTGGGCTTAGCAGGTTACTATCGTCGGTTTTTGGAAGGCTTTTGATCTATTGCAGCCCAGATGACCAGGTTGACTCAGAAGGGTGCCCAGTTCAGGTGGTCAGATGATTGTGAGGCGAGCTTTCAGAAGCTCAAGACAGCCTTGACCACGGCACCTGTGTTGGTTTTTCCCACATGTTCAGGGCCATACACTGTGTATTGTGATGCATCTCGGGTTGGACTTGGTGCAATGTTGATGCATGATGGCAAGGTTATTGCATATGCTTCGCGTCAGTTGAAGACCCACAAGAAGAATTATCTAGTTCATGATTTAGAGCTAGCAGCCATTATTCACGCGCTGAAGATTTGGAGGCATTATTTATATGGCGTGTCTTGTGAGGTGTTCACGGATCACAAGAGTTTTCAGTATTTATTCAAGCAGAAGGAGTTGAATTTGAGGCAGAGGAGATGGTTGGAGTTGTTGAAAGACTATGATATCACCATCTTATATCATCCGGGGAAGGCCAATGTGGTGGCCGATGCTTTGAGTAGGAAGTCAGCCAGCATGGGTAGTCTTGCGTATATTCCGGTCGGAGAGAGACCGCTTGCTTTGAATGTTCAGGCTTTAGCCAACCGGTTCATGAGATTGGATGTTTCTGAGCCCGACCGTGTTCTAGCTTATACAGTTGCTCGTTCCTTATTATTTGATCGTATTCGAGACCGACAATATGATGATCCTTATTTGTGGGTCCTTAGGGATACGGTCCGGCACGGTGATGCCAAGCAAGTTACAGTTGGTGATGATGTAGTTTTACGAATGTAGAGTCATATTTGTGTACCCAATATGGATGGACTTCGTGAGTTGATATTAGAGGAGGCCCATAGTTCCCGGTATTCTATCCATCCGGGCACCGCAAAGATGTACCAGGATTTGCAGCAACATTATTGGCGGAGGAGGATGAAGAAGAATATTGTGGCATATGTAGCTCGGTGCTTGAATTGTCAGTAGGTAAAGTACGAGCATCAGAGACCTGGTGGATTGATGCAGCAGATTGAGATTCCTGAGTGGAAGTGGGAGCGTATCACCATGGATTTCGTTGTTGGACTCCCAAAGACTCAGAGGAAGCTCGATGTAGTATGAGTCATTGTGGATAGGCTGACCAAGTCAGCGCATTTCATTCCTGTGGCAGTTTCCTACTCTTCGGAGAGATTGGTAGAGATCTACATTAGGGAGATTGTTCGTCTTCATGGTGTGCCCGTGTCTATTATTTCTGACCAAGGTACACAGTTTACCTCACATTTATTGAGGGCAGTTCAGCGTGAGTTAGGCACGGGGGTTGAGTTGAGCATAACATTTCATCCTCAGACAGACGGACAGTCTGACCGTACTATTCAGATTTTGGAGGATATTCTACGAGCCTGTGTCATTGACTTTGGAGGCTCTTGGGATCAGTTCTTGCCATTAGCTGAGTTTGCCTACAACAACAATTATCAGTCGAGCAGTCAGATGGTTCCTTATGAGGCATTATATGGTAGGCGGTGTCGATCGCCGGTTGGGTTGTTTGAGCTGGGAGAGGCTCGGTTGCTGGGTACGGAGTTAGTGCAGGATGCCTTGGATATGGTTAAGATTATTCAGGATAGACTTCGTACAACTCAGTCCAGGCATAAGAGTTATGCCGACCGCAGAGTTCGTGATTTTGCATTCATGGTTGGGGAGCGGGTATTGCTTCGGGTGTGGCCCATGAAGGGCGTGATGAGATTTGGGAAGAAGGGCAAGCTAAGCCCTAGATTCATTGGTCCATTTGAGATTCTTGACAGAGTGGGAGAGGTGGCCTACAGACTTGCGTTGCCACCTAATTTATCAGCTGTGCATCCGGTGTTTCATGTGTCTATGCTTTGGAAGTATCACGGAGATCCAGCCCATGTGTTAGATTTCAGCAGTGTCCAGTTGGACAAGGATTTGACCTATGAGGAGGAGTCGGTAACCATATAAGACCAACAGGTTCGTTAGTTAAGATCGAAGAGTTATCCTTCGCTTCGTGTCCAGTGGATAGGTCAGCCTGCCAAGGCAGCTACTTGGGAGTCCGAGTCCGATATGTGGAGCCGATATCCCCATCTTTTCCCCGATTCAGGTACTTTTCTATGTCCGTTCGAGGACGAATGATTGTTTTAGAGGTGGAGAATGTGATGACCCAAAAAGTCATCTCTCATTTATAAGTCAAAACTGTGTTCCGAGGCCTTAGAAACCTCCTTTTATCTCACCTCATTTTGCATGCACAGCCCGGGCGTATATCCGGGAAGCTTCTATGTGAAAAAAAACTGAGAAAAATGCTAAATTGGCTTATAATATAGAATTTAAGTTGATTTCAATCAACATTTTGGGTAAACGGGCACGTACCCGTGATTCGACGGTCCCGGAGGGTCCGTAGGAAAATATGGGACTTGGGCATATGCCCGGAATTGAATTTCAAGGTCCCAAGCCCGAGAAATAAATTTTTTAAAGAAATTGTTTTACTGAAAATATAAAGGTTTTTGGAAATTTGATTATATTTGAAATTTATGGTATCGGACCCGTATTTTGCTTCCGGAGCTCGGTATAGGTTCAATATGATATTTGAATTATGTCTGTAAAATTTGATAAGAAACGTAGGTCATTTGACGTGATTCGGACCCGTAATTGTGAAGTTTGATACTTTGGAAGTTTTGGATATTTTACTTTGATTTTAATGCTAAATTCGTTGTTTAATGTGTTAATTTGGCTATTTGATCGCACGAGTAAGTCCGTAGGATGTTTTTGAGGTTGTGTGCATGTTTGATTTGGAGCCCCGAGGACTCAGGTGAGTTTCGGGTAGGTTCTGGGGTGTTTAGAATTGGAAAATCACTGCTGGTGCACCAGTTCTGGTGTGCCCGCACCTGCGAGCCTAGGGCTGCAGGTGCGAGACCGCAGGTGCGGACCCTCAGCCGTAGGTACGGTCCAGCCCAACCAGCCCCCTTTCCGCAGGTGCGACAAAAATTCCGCAGAAGCGGATGCACCTCCGCAGGTGCGGCCCTCAGTGGCCTTGCCCATTTCCGCAGGTGCGACCATTTTTCCGCACCTGCATGAGGTTCGGGCAATGTGTTTAAGTTAGATCTCCATCCAATTTCATTTTCACTTCTTCACAAAAATAGGAGACCAAGAGCGATTTTCTCAAGAGAGTTTCTTCCCAAATCGTAGGTAAGTGTCCACTAACTAATTTCCTTCAATTTCCTAATGATTTTCATCAACTTTTATCAAGAATTCTAGGGTTTTAATGGTAGAAAATTGGGGATTTGGGTAGAGTTAGGACTTTTTGAATAATTGGAATTTAGACCTTGTTTTGAGGTCGGATTTCGAAACTAATTACATATTCGGGCTCGTAGGTGAATGGGTGATGGTCCGAACCTCGTATTTTGACCAAGCAGGCCCGGGGTCGATTTTTGAATTTTTGGGAATAATGATGTAAAACCTATAATTAAGCGTTGGGATGGAATTGTTTGGCATTTATTGATGTTATTGAGTTGAATACGTCTAGATACAAGTGAATTGGAGTCAAATTCAAAAGGAAAAGCGGTAATCGAGGCTTGAGTTGGTCGTGGAATTTTAGGCAAGTGTTTGGATTAACCTTAGCTTGAGGGAGTAGGTGTTGTGTCCTAATTTCTATGTGTAAGTATCATGTTCAACATATATGTGAGGTGACGAGTACCTATACGTTGGTGTCAAGCATACCCGTGAGTCGAATATTGTGATTTATATGATTTTTTGTAAGTAATATTTGAGTTTCACTTTATAGTTATCCATGTTGGTGGAAATTCCTTGATATTGAATAGTGTTGAGTATTAGTTTCAGTTGAAGCTTTTTATGTGAACTTATGTACTAAGTGAGATAAGATATAGCTGTTTACCCTTGCCGGGATGGTATTAATTCCGCTGTTGACTCCCTTGCCGGGACGTTATTGTTTTATTCATGTTTACTCCGTTATTTTTCCTTGTTAGATTGCTGTCATTTGATGTTCTTGGGTGAGGAAGAATGTAAAAGCACGAAGGGTGGTGCCGTGCGTGAGATTTTGAGTGAAAGTTAATGCACGAGGGTGATGCCGTGCCGATATTGTGATTTTAAAAGCACGAAGGGTGATGTCGTGTCATGATATGAGAGATAATGCACGAAGGATAATGTCGTGCCATGATATTGTGAGGTAAAAGCACGAAGGGTGATGCCATGCCGAATATATTGATTATGATGGTGAGGACGAGAGTAAAAGCACGAAGGGTGATGCCGTGCACTTGTTTTCGTATTACTATTTTGTTGCTTAAATTGATATCTAAATTGTGCCTTACCTCGTTATTTCCATTATTTGATATTTCCTCCCCCAGCATGTTTCCCCTTTTCCTTTATGCTTAACTGCTTATTTCTCGTTGTATTATTTTTCTTCGTATACTATTAAACTGCACATGTCGACTTTGGTTGTCGTGTACTAGCCTCGTCACTACTTCTCCGAGGTTAGGCTCGACACATACTCAGAACGTTATATGTATTATTCATAGACAGTCCGTGAGTTTGTGACTCCAAAAATTCCGGGATTGGTTTTTTGTGAAATTGCGTAAAGCCATTAAATTGAGTTTATATACCTTGCTTCAATTTGCACTTTTATTTATGTTAGTGTTGTATTTCACATGTTATTAGATAATAATAAAGGAATAAGGTAAATTAAATATTCACATTGGTTTACCTAGCGGGTTCAATGTTAGGCGCCATCACGGTCTCGACGGTGGGAAATTCGGATTGTGACATGGGTAGATCCCTCCGTCCTCACTTCTAGCCGAATAAACCCCTCATTGATAATTCGTACCTCTTCGAGTTCGATGTCAGAACTGGTTTCATAGCCGTCCACGACCACTCCTTTCCCTCTCTCCTCGGTAGATGAAGGAGCAATTTCTACATCCTCCTCCGTCGCCTCTGATCGTCCCCCTCCTTCAATGATAACCTCATGCAAAGGAGCAATTTCTACATCCTCTGCAGGCGATGAAGTATCAGTGTCCAAGGCCGCGCTGCCCTCATATGTAGTCGTGGCCAGCTCAGGACCGCCCCTCGTTAACTCTTCGGGCCCAACTGTCTCATCGCCGATTTCTATTCTCCGCCTTTTTAGCGGAACTAATTCCTCCTCACTCGGTGACGAGTCATCTACCAAGTGTAGCACAGGCAAAATCGGAGTCTCCACCGACCTGTACAGAATTTCCTGCAGTCGCAGCAAGTAGTGACCCAGTGGAGGCACCTGATTGACGAAAGGCGGGGGCAGGAGCCTTCACTTTCTTTGAAGCCCTCTGACCTGACAACAAGAACAGAAGTTCAACCAACCACGTGCAGAAGAGAAGGGAGAAAAATAGAAGACGACATGGAAACTGAAGCAACAGAAGATCGAATTCAACGACTTGCCAGACGCAGAGGGTCTACGTCCAAATTTCTTGCGGAACGCCGACCATTCACGGATCCCCGCCGTGTAGGGAAAAATCTGACTCACCCAGTCACGAATGTCGTCGAACAACGTAGGAGGATCCTTCTAGGTTACACAACAGAGTAAGAAGAACAATTAAGTCACTGGTGAGATTGACAAAACAAACAATCAGTTAGAAGAAACACTTACAGGCAAAGTTCCATATTTCAAGGAATCCGCTGGGGTTCGTCACCACGTTCTCGGTCTTGATATAAAATAAGTTAAACCAAAATCGAAGATTTTCCTTGTCGTCCATCTACACCACCAATCTGACGGTCCCTTAGTGGTGGAGGTGTAGCATCGCACCATATGAAAGCTAGGCGCGAAGAGATGCAACAGATGATGGATGGAAATCCTGCGATTGGACAACTTCATGTACTTTATCAACATGAGGAAAAATTTGTAAATATATGGGGAGAGCTGGGCCGGACAGATGCCGTAGTAGCGGTAAAATTCCTCCGCCAACGGTGCAAGAGGAAGAGAATGACCTACTTGGAACTGGCACACGTAGAATGCGTAGTACCCTGGGCGATGAATGTGAATTATACCATGGCCATCTAGGACCAGGTCGATGTGAGCCGGGATGCTGTACTTGGCCCTAAACTTAGCGAGGTCGGCTGCGTCCATTTTAGACTCTACAGGTTTAGGCTCATCCGCAGCTGACTTCGAGAAGTCCGACCTGGTTTTATCATTATGAGGAATGATTTCGTCCACGGTGGGAAAGCTATCGTCCTCAGCAGGGACAGAAACATCGTCATCGTGAGGGGGCATCCTCACTGCTAGTGTGGTTGGTTCAAGAGCCTCAAAAGAGGCAAAAGGTGCATTAACCATTTTTGGATTGATTGTAAATGCAAAATACACGAACTTGAAAGAGGCAGAAATAACAAGAATCACTCGAACCATAAAAGAGAGTAAGGAGTGCGAAAATGGAAGTAACTGGAGAAAGAACGCAGGAAGAAGAAGAAGAGAGAAAAAGATGCAGGTTCAAAAGCTGGAAAATATAAAGGTTTACTTAAAAGGTTCCCCATCCTTATTTATAGAGAACACAACACTCAAATCGAGAAAATCAACCGTCAAATGCGCATAGATCGATACGATAGGGGCACGGGAAGTGATGAAATGCATCGGGAAGATGTGTAATAATGACGCGTGAGGCCGTGACGTCATTCTAAACCAATGTCACAATTAAGTGTGGTTCTCAAAATGCCATATCATCAGCTTGGCCGTGATCCTCACTACTCGACCTTCCAGTCTGAATTTCTCAACCATGACTAACGAAGTCCGCTCACCGAGGTCGACCAAAGACAACCTTGATAAGCGGAGGGACTAACTGTATGGGTTAAAATCAGACTGAGGAAATTCAGAACGTGGAGATGATTATTATGAGTGATTCGCAAATCAAAGGGTTTAGTCTGGCCGTGGTCGACCAGTGATCAACAATACAAACCGCCGAGTAGTCGACCATGGTCGAGGACGAGCAGTATAGATAGAATTAATGGCTAGTTTTGTATTTGGATCTTCAGAGGGAATATTCTATTGAATATTCTCTCTGTTTGTACTTTTTAGGGTTCTTTGGGAATATCCCCTATAAATAGTATGAGAGATAAGGCAAAAAGCGTGTAATATTCTATATGATAAAAACTCTTTTTGAAAAGCAAGCTCTATAGATAAAAACAAAGAACAACTTTCTGAAGAGCTTCGGCCTTTTTGGATTATCTATTGTCATTCCCACCAGATCCGAGAAAGTGTCTAACATCCTCTTATATTCTTGTCATTCATCACTGTCAGAGGAAGGAATCATCTATCTCATTCAACATTGGGTGAATCTTCCTCCTTATTTACATTTAGTGTCATTTATAACTATTTAATACTTGATACCCCTTGCATATTATTATATTCGATGCGTTTATTGCTAGCGCATTAAATCCGTCTCTCCACTGCTCACCTCCTTCATATCATTAGTCTAGGATCTGTAATTATTAACTTTAACTAGGATTAACTCCCTTTAACAACTGATTGATTAGTTTAACCAAAGATTGTCGTTTCTTGGTCAAACAGTAACTTGGACCAATTAACCCAAGTATCCAAAATGGGAGGAGAATGTACAGGGTACCAACATTCTAGGTAACTAAATGAATTGCCTAGATGAGAGGCCTCTAAAGGCTTGGGCAGAAACCATCGCCGTAGGCCCCCAAAATTTGAATGCCCAAAATTTATTTTAAATTCTTATTATTATTATTGTTATTGTTATTATAACCATAAATTATATAAATAATTAGTATAAAAAAAAATATCATAATATATTTTTTTGTTATTTGATTGAGGTTATTTCATACCAATAAATTAATAAATTATGATAATTTTCTTTACTGATTAATTAGTATATTTGCTTCAGGCTTCAATTTAATTTTATCCTTTTTATATAGGAACTAAGTTATATATATCGACAACATAATCATTTTTTTATAATGTTCTCTTACACTGCATGAACACAAAAGCATTCATGCACATGTTATCTTTTAGTGTAATTCGATATATTATATTAAGCTATTTATAATTTATTTTAGGTATTCACCAATAAGTGTTACTTATATAATGAACTACAATTATCGTTTAAATTGATCATATGAGTAAATATTTTTTGCACCGTTAATGCTCAAAACTTAAGGTATTACGTTATGTACGCTTATTTCTTTTTCTTGTTTGTGATGACATACAAATAAAAAATTTGTGGACCTCTACATCCGATAATGCACCACTTTATTTTTTATGCTATTCTTTCTATTTTATTTTTTTATTTCGCTTAATTAATTGTTTAGAAAGTAAATTTTGTTGTTAGTGTAAATATTTTATAAAATAAATTTAAGGATTTCTCAATATGTTTTTGCCTTAGGTCACGAGATCCACTGAATCGCGCTTGGCCTAGATACATTATTGAATACCACTAACTCGACTAGTTTAGATTTGTATCACATAGGCTTATCAAAAACATAACTTCTTGATATCATGTTTTCAACGTTTCAATCAGGTAATATTTTAATTAGGAGAATCACAAATTGTTGGCTTGCTAAATCATTAAAAGATTTTTTAGATACAATGCGTCCAAAACTAAAAAAGACTCAAGTATTTAACAAAAAACTGAAAAAGTAAAATATAATTAATCATCGATAGTTATACGGTACAACGTTGCATTTTAGTTCTACTAAATAAAATCATTATTCTTTAAGTTGATTGATTAAATGAAGGGGAAAGAAGGTCCTCAAGTATTTATACTACCTTGGAGTAGAGGCGGAGCCATGATTTGAACCTTATGGGTAAGGGATTGTAATACTTTTAAGTTACTTGGTTCTAAATTAATAAGTTATACATATTCAATGAATTTCTTAAGACAAATATATAGTTTGAACAAAGCTATTGGGTTTAGCCGAACCCACATCCCGCACTCTGCCTCCGCCCCTGCCTTGAAGAATGGAGAGGACAAGACATCAGTGGGCCGTGATGTTACTATAAGAGCAAGCCCATGAATCATGTAAACCTACAGGCGTAGTACATCAATAGCCACTTTTAAACCCAATATTTAAAATATATGCACAATTTATAATGTATTTAAAAATTAGCCAATTCACCAAATTTCAGCACTAAGTGTCCTGAATTTTAAAATCCAGGACTTAGTGTCCTGAATTTTTGAGTTGCTAATTTGGAATGCAGGTGTAGACGATTAAATTTTATTGGATTTAAATCCATAAAATTTATTGGATTATATTTTAAATTAAATACATTTCAGTCCAAATAAATATTATGGGCTAACATAATTGGTTCAATTGTATATGTTCAATATATATGGGTTAAATAAATAAGTCCAAATTCATTGGGCTAGCCCATTTTTTTTGGTAAATATCTATTTATATTACCACTCGAAAAAATATTTACAAACATCAAAAATCACAGATAGCAGTTTGGAAATTTGGTCCCAAACTTACTGAACATCCGCTCTACAACCATTTCTATTTCTATAGCTAGCCTCTATGGATTAAGTAACTACATATGTTTCTCTAGTCTATGTATTTTACATGCTCTCTGATGTATTTCTCTTATCACTTGCATTATCTCTTGGTCCACAGTTCTTTGTTGAGACTTGGAGATCCTTGCATTCCTTTCTTGCCACAAATGGTATATTCCCCCAGCTAATGTTATCCGATATAGCTCCTGTTCTGTAGTTTTTCCTTTTACATTTTCCATTGCCCATGTGACTTCATGCTATCAATTGCTCACATTCCTCTGAATTCCTTGCCATATCAACAGTTTGGACCACACTTGTTTGACATATTCACATTCAAACAGTAGGTGATCAATGTCTTCATTCTCCTTCAAGCATAAAACACATTCCATGCCTTCTATATTAGCCCAGCAAGCAATCCTTTATTTTATTTGTAATCTTCTATATAGTGCCAAGAATAGAATAAACAACCACTTGGGTAATCCAGCATTGTTACATATCAATCTCTGCCATGGTATTTTCTGAAGTTCTCCACGAATGAGTCCATATACTTTCTTTATTTAGTAGTTGTTCATAGCTGCCACTTCTTCCTCGGTCAATCCTATTTTCTCAAACACTATATTTGCTTTGATAATTTTCTGTACCATCCATGAAGCTTGAGTAGTTTTTGTTTTCCATACAGTGCCTCTTTTTATGTAGTAAGAGTGAATCCATTTAACCCTCAAGCAGTCCTTTTTCCTGCATATATTCCACAACTGTTTTCCAATAGCTGCCAAATTCCACACATATATGTCTAGGATATTCAAACCTCCTGCAGACCTAGGTAGGCATAATCTATCCCACGCTACAAGTGTTTTCCTTGTTATATCATTTCTACCGGTCCATAGGAAGTTCCTGCAAGCAGACTGCACCAGTTGAGTCACCTTTTTGGGTAGGACAAACACTTGCGACCAGAATATCTGAATAGAGAAGAGAACATATTTTACAAGTTGCAATCTACCTGTATATGATAGATATCTTGTAGTCCATGATTTGATTTGGCTAGCATTTTATCAAGAAGGGGTTTGCACTGAATAATTAATAGTCTTTTATTACTCGGGGGAATTCCTAAATATCTGGAAGGCATCTCTCCCTTTTTGAATTATAGAGCATGTAAGATAGTTTATTGAACCTCCTGCTTCACCCCTCCAAAGTATACCGAACTTTTATCAACATTAGCAACCAAACCAGACACATGTGAGAAATGTTGAAAGTATTGGACTAGCAGTTTGACAGATTCAAGATCTCCTTTGCAAAATAGTAAGAGGTCATCAGCAAATACAAATTGTATAATTTGTAGTTTCTTTCATCTTGGATGGAATTTAAAACTTGGATCCTCATTTAGCCTCTTCAAACTGCAACTGAAGTATTCCATAATTAGCACAAATAAGAAGGGGGATAGGGGATGCCCTTGTCTCAATCTTTTTTTGGCTTGAAATGGTACCACCAGATCACCAGTAAGTAGGATTGAGTAGGAAACAACCTTTATGCAACATATAATCCATTTGACAAATTTTGCTGGGAACTGGAGATAGTTAAGAATTTGCTCAATGTATGGCCATTCCACTGAATCTAGGCTTTCCTCATATCAAGTTTCAACATACATCTAGGAGTGATGCCTTTACTTCCATAAGCCTTCACAAGTTCATGGCTCAGTATGATGTTGTCAGTAATTAGCCTTCCTGGAACAAATGCAGATTGGATCTTATCCACTAGACTATCCATAACACCTTGCATTCGTTTAGTGAGGATTTTGGATATCAATTTGTACAACATAGTAAAGCATGATATATGCCTGAATTAAGATATCTTAGATGGATTCTTGACTTTTGGAATAAGTGTTATTATAGTGCAGTTAATAGCTCTATGCATATCTCCATTAATGAAAAAATGAATCACAACAGCTGTTACATCTTATCCAATCACAGACCAGGCCCTTTTGAAAAAAAAGAGCATTGAAGCCATCACAACCTGGAGCTTTTTTATCATCAATACTCATAAGATATTGATACACTTCTTCTTGAGTGACTGAGCTATCAACTATAATTATTGTTGTCTTGTTAGTCCATTTACATGCTTCATGATTTCAGGATTCATTGCTGGTAGTTGATCAACAACACTACCTAACAACTTCCTACAGTAGCTGGTCACCTCCTCCACTATGGCATCTGGTTGTTGTAGGATTTCACATGTGGTATTAACAAGGCTTTTAATCCTGTTTTGAGCTTGCTTCTTTATGTTGGCAAAAAAATAGGCAGTGTTGGCATCTCCTAGTTCTAGCCATTTAGTTCTTGATTTCTGTTTTATTATACTTTGTTGCATCCCCCTTTTTCTTTGCTTTCGTGGAGTCCGGGTTTTGACATTTTTTGGGACAACTCGTTTCCTTTTAGGAAAGGGGTATGGAAATTGAAGAGTCACCACCTAACGGATTTAAGGTGCGCTAGGGCACCTAATGCAAGTAAATCATATAATCTGATTTGCGTTACCAGAGATTGCGTAAGAGCTTGAAATTACCTTGAGGGGAAGGTGTTAGGTACCCCTCGAGGTCCACAACGGTGGGTCCCGACCAAACTCCTTTTTTGAATTAGTCATTAAGTAAATAAAATAATTTAAGCACATAGAGATTATTAAAAAAACATGAATAAGGGAGTGCCTAGGTTTATTAGCCTATAGGATCACATCTGTGCAATACCCGGTAACCTTCCTCAACTAGAGGGGTTACATGTGGCATTAGCGCACAAGTCATCATATCCTTTACTACCCAGTTACCCTCCCCTTAGCGGTTATAAGAGGTTTTAATTAGACGAACTCTATGCGTGCATTACCCATCCCTTCCTTATGGCCCCGGAGGTGTTTAAGACCTCTAATTTAGGTAGTTCGAGACTCTCCTGAGGTGCTTAAAGGAGAACATCTAAGCGACAACAAAGAACATATAGAACTGTGAAGTAAAGAACAATTAAGGGGCTCATGTTTACCTCCACAAATAAATAGATAATTAACACGTCTCAAACAACAAGATTTCAGATGTTTCAGAAAAGTCCTAGAACAGGATATCTAGGTGAGAATGACAAGCAGAGAATATACAACATTGTGTTAAGGCGAAGTGATAAAAACCTAATCAGTTTGCCTACTGATTTTAGGACTTGCTGAATTTGGGCAATTCATAAATAATTAAACAAAGCACAAGTTTACCATTTGCAAGATTTCAATTACCCTACAGACTTGCCTAGGAGTGGATTCGAGATGTCCTATAAACATGATATGTAAATATTAATCAGAATCTTAATACCAACAAGCGATTTTAAACAGGCAGTTTGAGTTCATGATGTCCTATAGGCATGCTGTCTAGGTGCTGAACATTACAAAACTGATTTTATACATTTATCTCTATAAGCATGATATCTAGGTGTTAGGACTGCTTTTTTTACTATCTAGACATAGGCGTAGTATTCAGGCGAGTGCAATAAAAGTCCTAAAACATGTTTTCTAATGCACAAAGGATAACTTTACGAGCATGATTATTAGGCAGAATTAATAACAATCTAGTGACAGGATTTCTAAGCAGGCATGCTGTATGCAACATCTTTTAGAAAAGAAAAAGTTTTAGAACAAACGATATGATGCCTACGAACATGTTTTCTAATGCACAAAATGATCCTAAGAGCATGATTCCTAATGCAAGAAAATAATCATAGTAATCCTAAGAGCATGATTTCTACCCAACTGCCCCCACAAAAATTATATGAAAAACCCTCCCCATTTACTAATATCCCCAAATATCTGTTTACAAGGATCATTGTTACAGACCATTACATAATAAATAAAAGCTATGCTATAGGGAGCCTGGATAGGCCCAAAGTGAACCTGGAAATACCAGGCTTTCAAACAGTTCAAGGTGCCATAGTCTCATGATGTCCAATAGGGGTATCCTGGTATGTCAAAGTTCCCAAGGGCCTCAGGTACCCGGGGCAATGCTCACACCAAGATCCTTTAGATAGAGAAGTGATTATGTGCAGTGTGGAAGGGCCAGCCCCAATGTGCCAGAGTTCGGAGGAATCTCATGGATTTCTAGGCAGTACACACACTGGAGGGGCAGAACTTAAGTAATCTAAGAGTATAAGTGAGAGTGCTTGACATAGTTGAGAAGACCGTATAGAGGCAAAATCTTTAGGAGTGAAAATTACTTCAGGAGTGGCAATAGTTTAGGAAAAACATATCAGGAGTGAAAACATGTTGAAAACCTTTTGAAGGAAGGTTCATCAAACAAAAACATGGTCACAAGAGCATCACATTTCCCAGATTCAACTTCAGTTTGTCAATTAGCTCTAGGTGTACATACAGTTACACAAAAGGGAGCAGGGGTTGGGAACACAAGACACTTGAAATAGGAGCACATAACGATGATAAAAAGGAGAGCATTTTGAAAAACAAGTACACAAAACAAGCAGAGGCTGATTGAAAACCAACAACCAAATTCATAGCATTAGAACACAAACTACTGACTCAGAGTCTTAACAGGGAAATCATACTTGAAGCTAAAGTGGTAATAGACAGTAGAGCATAGAGACAGAATGCAGGAATAGTCATGATGAGGACAGGGGTCTACTACGCATAATTAGTCATGCCAATCGGGGTTAATCAGATAAATTAGGGGTCTGAGATACTAAAATGAACATGCTAGTTGAAGGAAGTAAACATGAAAGATGGAAGTACTTAAACTAAGGTAAACATGTTGGTTAAAGTAATAAACAAGAAGAGTGAAATTTAAACATCCTGATCAGGCAGTAAATAGAATTAATTTGATAGTAGTTATACTAGTATAGAAAGACACAACCTTAATAGAAGCAAAGCAACAAAGTGCACATATATTTGAATCTCAGAATGACATTGTGATAGGAACATACCAGTTAAGGAAGCAAATGTAGAAATTAAAGTAGGTAGAATTCCAAAGTCTAGCCTTGGCTTTCAGCCGGCTAGACAAGTAATGAACCGAAGTAGCAGAAAGGGAGACGGGAGAAAGTTTGTGTGTGTGTGTGTGTGAACTATCATTCGTCTTTGAAAAATCAGAATGAGAGTGTATATATAGCACTTAGGGAGGTAAAACAAATAAGGTAAATAAATCAAGTAAATATAATCAATCAGTTAATTGAGGCTAATCCCAATTAATTTGCACAAACAGATCCGGGAAGGTCACATTAGTACAAAGAGAATCCACTACTAGCCCTGATTGGGACTTAAATAAGGTAACAAATCACTTATTAACTAATCAGTCAGAATAAGGCAAGTAACACTAATTAAAGGCCACAAATAAGGAAAGTAAGTAAAAATCCCCAAAGAATACTGATTTTAACGGGAAAAATTGGTTCAAATCCCTAATTAAGTAAAAAAATCCCAAGGAATACTAGTTTTAACAGGAAAACTGGTTCAAATCCTTAATAGAAATCAATCATTACATTTGGTTGACAGAAATAAACAAATAACGGAGAAAATTTGGAGAAAATCAGTGCAACAAACAGAAACATACACGAGAATCAGTCAAGATAGTAAAGAAGCATTTAGTTTAAACACTGAAAAGTTAGAAAAACCCTTTTGAAAAATACTTAGGGCGAACCGTAATTTCAGAAGAAAGCAAATGGAATAGTTAACCAAAATAGGAGATCTTCAAGGGAAAACACCAGATAATACTCGAACCGTTTGTGTAGATCTGAACGGATTCGAGTAGTCGTAAAGCTAGGGTTTTCAAAAAACAGTAGAGATGAGAGAAACTCGGTCAAAAACTATGGATTCGAACTGAAAATAGGAGGAAACCAGTACTCACAAATGAGAAAGGCTATAGACAGGCCTATAGACAAGTTTTCGGGCAAGAACCAGGTTGAATCATCTTGTGATTCTTTTAAGAATCTATGTACCCAATAACCAGAGGGTGTAGAAGGCTGGTGAGGGCCAGGGAACACACAGAAACTCCGTTGGCGAGAGTTTTGGCTGGTGATGACGATTAGGGTTTAGGGGGGTCGAGAGAGAATGAAGGGGTTAGGGGGAAACGATGACGGCGGAAGGGAGGAGAATGAGGAGGGTTAGGGTTTGGGTTAAGATTAAAAATGGTAAGGGTTAATGTGGACCGTTGATCTAAAAGATCAACGGCCACGATTGGAGAAGGGTTTGGGTCGGGTAAGTTATAGGATTGGGCCTGAGCTGAGTTGGGCTGGTAGTTAAGGAGTTTGGGCTGATATAGTGGGTTAAGTCCGAAAATTAAAGGAATTAAAAATGGCTATTTGTTAAATACCCAATTAATTGATAAAATAATTTGTAAAAATAATTAACAAATTGTAAAAAATGATTTTCATGCATAAAAATGTTTTAAAACAATTACTCAATATTTTAAAAATACAAAACGCTATTTTCTGGTAAAATAATGTAATAATGCATATATGGGGTATAATTACAAAGTTATTGCAATTGTAACCCAAATAATGTAAATGTGATTATTTATAAAATAATTAGGCTTAGTATAATATAACTAGTGAAGTTGGGTCATAAAATTGTTGTAAAATCATTTGTGATGCAATTAGTAATTATTTATATAATAAAATACTTGGATAAATTAATTAAAAATTCCTTAAAAATGCAGAAATTATGGAAAAAATATTATTGATGCTAATGCATGGTTTTGGAAGTATATATGCATTTTGAAAATATTATAGGAAAAAATTGGGTATCAACATACTTTCTTCCACAAGACTCCATTTCTCTAACTCTTGCTTCAATTCTTTTTCTTCTGCAAATAGCATATTACGATGGTTGTGATTCCCTGTTTGTGTTTGAGTGTCATGCATCTTTTGTCGATATAGCCTGATTTTCTCCTCCACATTTCTGAATTCTCTTTGGTTTAACTGTTTCAAATCTATCTTCAACACTTTGAGTTTCCACCATATATCCTCAATATGGTTTGTACCTGTTTGCCTGCCCTATACATTCGCCACCACACTTAGGAAATCCTTGTGGTCCGCTAAGCAGTTTAGAAACCTGAAAGGTTTAGGATTCCTCTTCACAACCTCCTTGAATTGTATGCTTAGTGGTGTATGATCAGAAATACCAGCATTGACTAAAGCCCTGTCTATCCTGCTATAGATCTGCCCATTTGACCATGTATATCTTCTTCCCACTGTACATAATTCAGCCACGCCACTTGATTGTAAGAAATCATTAAAATCTCTGACCTTATTTGTTACACCCCGTAATATTACGTCAATATTACGTCCCACAGTATTATATTAAGACAATGTTATGCTCTGCAGTAATATGTTATGATGATGTCACCCTCTGCAGTAATATATTACGGTGATGTTACGCTTCGCAGTAATAGGTTACAACAGTGTTGCCCTTGCAATATTGTACGTTGAATTTGTCGTAAGGTAGTTGACATCGGTCCAAGGAAAAGATTATTTGGGAATTATAAGGATCATAAGTGATGAGTAAATTTGTGAAGGTAAGAGGGTAAGTAAAATCGAAGAAAATGAATTTTGTCAAAGTTTGGCATTTTGGGATAAAATACGGCCCGGGCTAAAATACCCGCTATTTATGGACTAGTGCTATACAAGGTACTACATGTCCATGACAGTAAGGTGTATAAGGTATGTGAAAAGTGAGTAATATTTTAAGTAAGTGGTAATAATTCCCAATTTTGCGGGTAATTGATTAATTACCGGGTAACGAAATATTACCCAGTTAACTAAAAAGTGGATAAATTAACAAATCACCCCAAGAGAACGTGGCAGCCCCCACCCCTTTGTTTAAGGTGACTCATTAATTCACCTTTACATGTGTCTTAAAAGAAATAAAAAAGTTTCAAAAAGGGCTAAGTTATAAGTCTTATCAAGAAGACTTTAGTAAGCATTATCTTTATCCAAACATTATGTTTTGGTTTTAAAAAAAAAAACAAGGATCTTATCTGCCAAGGATTCAAAGTTAATCAAGCACAGTCTTTCCTAGACTTGAAGAATCAGAACATTTTCCTTTCTTAATTTCAAACCAAAAGGGACGTTATTCCTTCCAAACAAAGAACCAGAAAACGTTTTCTTTGAAATTGAAAATGTTATTTTGTACCAAGATCTTTAGGAACAAGAAACAAATTTCGTCCGTGAATTTCTAAGGAGCAGGAGCAAAATTTTGTTCAACCAACAAAGGTTTTCCAACAAAATATTACAGGGTTTTCCCTACTCCAGGTATGTTAAGGCTATCCCTTCTTTCTTTCGGCATGATCCATGCGATACGAACAAAACGTGCAAATGCATAAATTCCATAAATAACTCTATTCATAGAAGTATTAGAGATATCTATGTTCTTTAATTTCCATGTGTAATAATATTTTATCATCTGTTCATGGGTCTCAGAAAAATATGAAAGTTGAAAAGAGTTTACTTTATGATATTACTCAAAGGCAAAATGGCCTTATGAAGCTCCAAAAGATTTTATAAATGTACTTTTCATGCATTGCATTCATGTGTATTGATCCATGACCAGATGGCGTTATATACGCGTATATATGTATGTATATATATGTATATGGGATATGG
>MDKJ01147234.1:0-88415 GCA_005239525.1 Nicotiana knightiana | reverse complement strand
TTAATATATATATATATATATATATATATATATATATATATATATATATATATAAACTAACTTATATTCCATTTAGCTTTAAACTAGTTATACTGACGTTCAATGAACAAAAGAGTAAAAAACAAATTAATAAATTAGAGTAGTATGTTTTGAAAATTTTAAAATATATGATATATGGTTCTTCTGTAAAATATAAGTTTAATAATTCTATTCTTAAAAGATTTATGAACCAATATATGAAAACCATAGAAGAAGTGTAATTTATAAGTTTAATAATTCTATTCTAAAAAAAAATTGAACTAATATGTGAAAATCATAGAAGAAATTAGAGATAGTTTAACTGTTTAATAGTTTAATTGTTAAATTGATAGTTTTAATGGATTTATGTTTGATAGTTTCAGTTGTTAAAATGATATCTTTGAACTATGGAATTACCTACTAATAGGATGGTCATTTGATTTTGAACTACCTTTTTTTATTAATTTCTCCTTTTTACTAACAAATTTGTAGCTCTTGCAGTAATTATAGAAAAAAAAAGGAATATTTTGAGCGCCATGGACAATCCTAGAAATAAAAGATGGATGTATTTTGATAGAGTTAGTAAAGAATATTTGGAGGGAGTAGAGAAATTTGTAAATCATGCCTTTTTTGAAAAACAATGTGGAGAAAGAATCGCATATCCTTGTACGGAGTGTGTGCTTATTCATCAAGTAAATCGGGCTACAATATATGATCATCTTGTGATTAATGGTATTATACCGTCATATGATACTTGGTTTTGTCATTGGGAGTCTCTAAAGGGATGAAACAATGTTGGAGAAAGTAACCGAAGCCAGTCAACTCTAAGGGGCGATGATATGTGAGGAATGATACATGATGCATTTGGAGGTGTTACACAGTTCATGGATACTGACATTAGTGAAAGTGGTGGCATGGATCAAAACGTACAAGAGAATACTGATCAACCTCATCCAGAGGTGGATAAGTTTGAACGACTCATAAAGGAAGGCAAATGAAGCATTGTATCTGGACGTAAGAAGTTTAGCAAACTGTCCTTTTTGCTACATACATATCACATAAAATGCACGTTCAAATTGTCAAATGAATATTTTTAATTATTTGCTTGGACTATTGAAAGATGTGCTTCCTGAAGGAGAAAAATTACCTCCTTCTTTCTATGAGACCTAAAAGATATTTCAAGGCTTGGGCTTAAAGTATGAAAAAATTCATGCTTGTCCCAACGATTGCATGATTTTTAGGTAAGAGTTTGGTAATAAGAATGTTAATGAACGCAAAGTTTGTGGGGCTTCTAGATGGAAAAATGATGCTAGAAAAAGTCCAGCCAAGGTCCTAAGGTATTTTCATTTAAAACCAAGCCTACAGAGATTGGTTATGTCTTCAGAAACTTCTAAAGCAATGCGATGGCGTCATGAAGAGCGCAACAAAGATGGAGTTTTATAGCATCCTGCAGATTCTGAAGCTTGGAAAAATTTTGATAGTAAATATCCCAAATTTGCTGGAGATCCTTGCAATGTGCGCTTGGGATTAGCTTATGATGTGTTTAATCCATTTGGCACAATGCGAACTGTACACAGTACATGGCCAGTGATTTTAATTACATATAATCTTCCACCATGGATGTGCATGAAACAAGAGTCCTTCATTTTGACCTTACTTATTCCTGGACCAAAAGCTCCTGGCAATAAAATTGATGCCCTTTTGCAACCTTCCATAGAAGAGTTAAATGAATTATGGGATGTTGGGATAGAAACACATGATGCCTCTGATAAAGAGGTATTTCAAATGCGAGCAGCTCTCATGTGGGCTAAAAATGATTTTCTAGCATATGGTACTCTCTCTAGATGGTGCACTTATGGCCAGTTTGCATGCCATTTTTGTAACATAAGCACTCAATCTAGAAGGCTCGCCTATGGCAGAAAGTTTTGTTACATGGGGCATCGGCGCTTCTTGAAGTCAGGACACAAATATCGGAATGATGCAAAATCGTCTGATGGTACTAAAGAAACAAGACCTACACCTTGTCCAATATCTGGGTCACTAGTGTTGAATCAAGTTAAAGATATAAAAATTTACTCTCGGTCAGTCGAAGGGGTAAGTGGAGTGATGAAAAACACATGGAAAAAGAGGAGTATTTTTTTCGATCTTCCTTATTGGAAGTCTAACTTAGTGCACCATAATCTTGATGTGATGCACATAGAAAAGAATGTGTGTGATAACTTAATTTATACATTATTAGATCTTGGTAAAAAGTCTAAAGATAACTTAGAAGCTCGATTGGACTTGAAGGAGATGAAAATAAGACCAAGTTTAGGGCCTCAATATCGAGCTAGTGGGAAAGCATATCTTCCTCCTACTTTTTTCACAATGTCTCAAAACGAAATGGAGTTGTTTTATGAAGTACTACAAAATATCAAGTTTCCAGATGGCTACGCGTCTAATATCTCATGTTGCATTCGCAAACGAAAGATATCTGGGTTAAAAATTCATGATTGTCATGTTATAATGCAAGAACTTCTTCCTCTTGCCTTGCGGAGATCAGTAGATAAAAAAGTTAGTTCCATTTTAATTGAACTATGCACATTCTTTCGTGGTGTGTGTAGCAAAGAACTAAAAGTAGAAGAGTTAAAGTTACTTGAAGAAAAAATTCCAGAAACATTGTCTGCTATGGAGAAACTTTTCCTCCCAGGATTCTTTACTGTTACGATAGATTTGGTAATTCACTTGGCCACTGAGGCTAAACATGCGAGGCCAGTACATTATCGCTGGATGTACCCAATTGAGAGGTATGAAGAATATCACTGAATCTTTGTTATATATCTTTAGTTGTTAAATATTATAATATCAAACTAATACCATTATTTTATTCCATAGGTATTTGGGTACTTTAAAATCATATGTTCGTAGTCGTGCATGTCCAGAAGGTTCGATAGCAGAAGAATACATAGCAAAGAAGTGTATGGCATTTTGCTCACGATATTTGGAGGGAGGAGATTCAAGGTCTTATTGTCAAAGAAAATGCGGTGATGAGATTGAGCATAAGACTAGTAAAGAGGAATGTTTTTTGTCCAACTGTTGGGGATTCGTACGGTGGAGTAGATGTATTTGAGTTTGTATATGGCTAAAATCGAAGAGCCCGATTTTATGATCATTACGGTGCTTCATAGCCCGTCTTCAGAAGACTCGAAGCAGTTCGAGTTTTGACATCGAGGAAGCATGTCGAGGACTCTCCACGCTCGACCTCGAGGCGGTGTAAATCAAAGACTATCATGGAAAAGCAGGAAATTCCTAAAAAGCATATGGTTAAAACTGACCAAGTACGCAAAATAGTACAAGCCCGTATCGTGGCATTAAATGGCTGTACCAACCGTCTATCTTTGTAATAATTACACATGTACTATATTGGGATTCCCCCTCTTATATAAAGGGGACCCTTGTCATTTAGTAACATATATGATATTCAATACAAGAACAAGAACATTCTCTGCTCTCTAACTCAAACATTCTCTATAATTGTTCTATTGATTTATTGCCTTTCATTTATTGTGTTCATTAATTGTTCTTCATTTATTGCTCATTATTAATCATAAAGAGACATCTTCGAGGCCTTCAATACTATTGCATCTTCATCGACCACTCTCTGTCAAGCCCTCAATCTCGACCTCGAGGCCCTATTTCGACCAAGCTCGAGACCCCGTCTCATAACCGCTCGGTTTGCATAACTATATTATCCTTCGCTCTTGTCTCATTTTTCCTACCTCTCACTTGAAATCTACTTCCAAACATCTAGTATTAAAATAGATCACATATTTTCATAACCACTTAATCAAATATAATTGCAATTTCCATTTTCAAGTAAACAGTTTGGCGCCCACCGTGGGGCTAAAAATAATAGTGATTGTTTTAGTGTTGGTTTTCCAAAAACACAAGTTATTCTTTACACATTTTCTTGTCCAAGAATCTTTAATTTCAGGTCAGAAAATGTCTAACTCAGTGAATACACATGAAAACAACAGTCCTGAGGATCATGGAGAGAACAGCGCAGCTGCTTCAGGTGCCGGTGTACCACCGCAAACCCTGAAGGGACACCAGTGCAAATCTCCATTGATGAAGGC
Organism: Nicotiana knightiana; assembly: GCA_005239525.1. Lineage (NCBI taxonomy): Eukaryota > Viridiplantae > Streptophyta > Magnoliopsida > Solanales > Solanaceae > Nicotiana > Nicotiana knightiana. The sequence continues at coordinate 84,282 of MDKJ01147234.1, read as the reverse complement.
TCACGCAACTCTCAACATTTCAATGTAAGTTCTCATACAGACGGAAGTGTGCGCGAAGGAGACCAGCATGAAGCACAGAGAGCCCCTGCTCAAAGGGAAAGAGAAGTTAGCCTTCATGTCATTTGTGAGATGTTGCAAGCACAATAGGTGGCTATTGCTCAGCTACAAAGCCATCAGAGAACTCTAAGCACAGCACCACCAGTAATGGCTCCTCGAGTCGTACATGCACCAGAAAGGTCGAGCAATAATGGGTCAGCAGCCGACCCCGCTATTATGAAGATGCTCGAGGACCTCACAAAGAGGATTGAATCAGGAAAAAAGAAGATTAGCAAAGGGCACCTTCGGTAATTCCTCAGCGACCGAGCTAAAAACCAATTTCGGGAAAGAGAGGCGAACACGAAAATGAAACAGAAGAACCACAGAACGTCATCTACATGATTATTGGAGGAGTCGACGTCCCTCAGGGACCCGTTTTCAAGCGGATAAAAGTATCCATCACCAGGGAAAAACTTACTCGGAGCTACATACCTGCAGATGCTCTTTTGTTCAGCGAAGAGGACATAGAGACCTTGTCTCAACCTCATAATGACGCACTGGTAATTTCTTTTCTTTTGAATAAATTTCAAGTTAAACGTGTGCTCATGCCCGCCTCCCGTGTCCTCAACGGATTTAACATGGCGAGCAAGACAACGAAAGGGGAGATCACCCTCCTAGTCAGCATGGTTGGTACAATTTAAAATACCAAGTTTCATGTCATCGAAGGTGACATGAGATACAATGCATTTCTTGGAATTCCATGGATTCACAGTATGAGGGCGGTGTCGTCAACCCTTCATCAAATGATGAAGTTTCCTAGGAAGGATGGAGTAAAAATAGTGTACGGAGAGCAGCACGCAACAAAAGAAATGTTCGCAGTGTACGATGTGGCACTGGCACTGACACCTTCTACATCGAAGAAGCCAAAGAACAAGAAAACAACCGAGTAGCAACCACAAACCACATCCTCGGATGAACAAATAAAAGACCGTTCTGCATCCTCGGAACGAATAACTAAAGCATATCGAGGCTTGAACGCCACCACAGTTAAGGTACAATCCTCTCCCTCTTTCCTTCACATTTTACACTAACCTATGTACAGGTTTTCGGTTGAAAGGAATCGAAGCACCCTCCAGCTCGAAGGCCTTGGGTTTTAAAGCATGTGTTGCACTCTTTTTCCCTCATGTCGGATTTTGTCCCAAACGGGTTTTACCGACAAGGTTTTTAACGAGGCAACATCCATATGCTACCTAAGGAGAACTCAACAAGTATTCAAGGCTTCTCTTTGATCAACCTCAAATACTAAGGGGCATCCCCCCGGGAGATCACCTCCTCGAAGAAACTAAAATATGCCAACGAAGGTCTCGACAAGAAAATGATATATAGGACCAAACGGTCGAATGAACCATGTCCGCAGAGAATAATCGAACCGTCGATGGTGAAAAAATTTATACTTTTACCAAGTAATCGAAGGAGAATCTTTTATCATCAAAACACTTCGCGCATCAAAGAAGTTTTCTATTTTCACAAGAGACAGCCCCAAGGCCAGAAATTTCTCGGACACTTAGGGACTGACACAAAAAACTCTAAGCCATAAGACCTCAGGGCCGGCAACTTCAAGCACATAAGCCCTCCATGAGGCAATATCAACAATATAAGCCCTCCATGAGGAAATATCGCATCTGTAAGACCTCAACAAGGCATGCTCAAACTTGTAAGACCTCAACGAGGCAACGTCAAATTTGTAAGACCTTAAGAAAGCCATAACCCCGACTCGGGGACTGTCCTCGACAGTCGGCTCATCAAGCTATCTAACTCGAAGCCATAAGACCTCAGGGCCGGCAACTTCGAGCACATAAGCCCTCCATGAGGCAATATCACCAATGTAATCCCTCCACGAGGCAATATCAACAACATAAGCCCTCCATGAGGCAATATCAACAACATAAGCTCTCCATGAGGCAGTACCCTCCATGAGGCAATATCAATAAAATAAGACCTCAATGAGGCAACACCAAAAGTTTGCTATTTTCACAAAGAACAGCTACAAAGCCAAAAACTATTGATGTCTCGGGGACTGTCATCCACAGTCACCCCATCAAGTCATCAAAAACTCGAATTCGTAAGACCTCAGAGCCAGCAACTTCGAGCTCATAAGCCCTCCATGAGGAACGATTGTAAGCCCTCCACGAGGAAACATCAAAATTGTAAGACCTCAAGCAAGGCATGAATCGTAAGACCTCCACGAGGCAATATTAAACCTGTAATACCTCAAGCAAGACATGTACAAATTTGTAAGACCTTAAAAAGGCATAATCCCGATATCAAAGTCAAGGCTATATATTCGAACTTGTAAGACCCCTAAAAAGGCATACCCACGATATAGACGCCGAGGCTATCTCACTTGGGGACTAAAAGGCTACGACCAAATAGAATGACCACTGTCATAAGGCTCCGACCAAACTAACGCGACTCGGAGACGTCCGACTGTCGCCATAAAATCATGCCTCCAATTACTTCGAAAAAACTTTGAAAAGAGCCGGTTAAAGGCCATACCGACCCAATGCGTAAGAGCCCAAGTCGCCAGTGCGTAAGAGCCCAAGTTGTCAGCCATATCAAAGGGCGTACCGACCCAATGCATAAGAGCCTAAGCGCCATCCTAAAGAGCCTCAAGGACGATTTAAAAAACCTAAGGGTCGATGAGCTCGAGTCGAAACCCAACTCGAAGACTGAGCCCTAAACGGTTAACTAAAGCACCTATGAGCCAAATGCGTAAGAGCCCAAGCGCCATCCATATCAAAGGGCATACCGACCTGATGCGTAAGACCCTAAGCGCCAACCTAAAAGAGCCTCAGGGCCGATATTAAAAACCTAAGGGTCGATGAGCTCGAGTCGAAATCCGACTCGATGACTGAGCCCTAAACGGTTAACTAAAGTGCCTAAGGGGAAAATGCGTAAGAGCCCATAGGCCAGCCTAAAAAGCCTCAGGGACAATTTATAACCCCAAGGGTTTCATTTCGAAGTCCAATTTAGCGGGCTAATTATCGACAAGCAAATCAGAAATACCAAAGAATTTTTTATATATATGCGTATTACAAATATACATTTACTATGCTCCCACAAGAGTTTTATACAAAGGACAGGAAAGAAAAACCTAGTCCACTCTCTACCAGCTCCCTCGACATCCCATCGGACCAGCTCCCACGGCGGCCTTCAAATATCAGCATCGGCTCCAGAGGAAAGGAAAAACTTGGCGTCGATCTCATCCGCCATGGCCTGCTTTATCTCTTCCTAGAGATAAAAGCCCCTATCATGAATCTCCTCGAGGGTCTCCCTCCGAGATCTGCATCAGGCATACTCATTGCTCCTCCTATCTCTGTCAAAGGCTCCTCTCAGCTCAACCCGAGCATCAACAGCGTCTTTTAAATAAATGACCACTTTCTTATCGACCTTTGCTCGAACTTCTTCAGCTTCGGCCCGGGCGTCCACGACCTCGACCTTCATCTTCAAAAGATCAGTCTCGAGCTTCACAATCCTGCTCATCTGAATCGATCTACTTTCTCGAGCGTTGCGGAGTTGTACCTCGAGGGCAGAAGCCTTGGCCAAAGCATTTATTTGGGCCGCAGCATGAACACCTATCGCGCCTTCAACGCATTGCATTCGGAATTGACCTGTCTGATTTCGCCCAAAAGGCGTCCCAACGCTTCCGTTTTTCTCTGCAATTGAAGCACCGAAACATTAGTTATCGAAGACGGGAGAGGATGCATGTACTCCCTCAAGATAAGAATTACCTGTTGCTCGAGATTTCCTTCATAGTCTCGACTTCGATGCATCTCCAATCAAAGATATATCAACTCTTTTTTTTTTCTTATTACGAAGAAGCCTAAGAGATTTCTCCTTACCCAAAGCTTCCCGCAACTTGGCCTCACAACGGAGCAGCTCAAACTTGAGCTTATCAAAGGCCTATGAAAAAGAAGCTTTAGTTCAAAAGATGAAAATACAAAATCTGAGAAGCTAACAGAGTCAACCAAAACTCATCACGGAATAGAGCTGCTGAGCATCCTCAAAAGTTGAGCGTGCGTCTATTGGCCTGGTCCCATCGGCCCTAGTTGAACCACTCTCGATGGGTATATGATCCCTAAAGACCCTACTTGATTTAGGCGGCCCTTGGCCCCGAGCATCTCTCGAAGTATCTTAGAGGGGGGAAGTAGACGGTGGTGAAAGAATTTTGCTCCTTCCCTCTCGTGGAACCTCTCCCTCGAGGCTAGAGGTATTAGGCCAAGCAGAATCAGCAACCTCGGGAGGCCCCCTGGTTTGATCCATAGATGAAAAACCATCCTCCCAGGGATAGTTTATGTCTTCAGAATAACCAACGTATATAAGGTCCTCTTCAGCGGCGGTGTCTCTTTTGTGTATTTGGGCAGGCCCCGCCTCATTAAGAATGCCCTCATCCATCGAGGAACTTTTCGGCTTATTATCCTCCCTCAGCTCCGAAATCGACGGTCCTTCCCCCTCCTCGAAGGGGCACGATCTCACCTCGGAGAATCCACCTACGCCTGCGGCAACAGAGTTAATACACATAAAGAAAAGCATTCCTTGAAGGTCAATCACATGGGACATACCGTGGTGCTTTGCCTCCCATCTGCCCTTCGACAGATCCCGCCATTTGCGTTCATCATAGGTCGAAGAAGCTTCTAGCCTCCGAGTCTAATTCGCAAGATCGGGGATCTCTTCCGGTATCCACGGGGCCGCTGGGGAAGAGAAAAAGAAACATCCTTATAAAGCATCGAGAGAAAAAGGCACTAAGGTGCGACAGAGTAATTACGTTTGAAGTTTCATTTTTCGGGGAATGGAAGGAACTCTGCAGGAATGATGTCGATGGTCCTCACTCGGACAAACCGACTCATACGTCCTCGGTTACGGTCCTCATCATCACTGGAAATAAAAGGCTTGGTGGATCGGCGTAGTAACGCAATCAAACCTCGATAATGCTTAGGACGATATAATCTGATAAGGTGGCTAAGGGTAAACTCGAGCTCAGCCTTTTCAGTAAAGTACCTTATCATGAACACTATCCTCCAGAAGGACGGATGAATCTTAGCCAGAGTGACTCGATACCTTTTGCAAAATTCGAGCACAAGGCGGTCGAGGGGGACCAATGTTAATAGGTACGTGTATACATTTAGGAATCCCTCTACGTAGGCCATAATATTCTCTTATCGGGAAGGTATCTGCAGCATCACATTTTCTCCCCATTCGCAATCTCTCCTCACAGCCTCGAGGTGGTTATCCTCTGTCGATCAAATAAACCTCGACACATGCTCTCGATGGCCCGGGGCATCGAAGGGTTTTTCTAGTGCAGTGTCTTTCTTCAAAGCAAAACAGCTCGAGGTTAACTCGCCATACATCGGCGGTGTACCACTGGCCGGGCAAGAAGCAGAGGTAAGGTCTCCCTCTTCTTGGTGAACGGATTTGGGCGAGACAGCCATAACTATTTGAACAAATACAAAGGAGAAGAAGGCTCAAGCAGTTTCGCAAACTGAGAAAAGGAAGAGAACATTAAAGAGAAAGCTAGTTTTGTAAAGCTAAAAGACCTAAACTAAAGAAGAAGCGAGCGTATATATATATATAACAAATGGAAGTTATTCATCTACTTTGAGGACCAATTAATTCTGACAAAGTTATTATGACTTTTGGGGAAGTGTAACGGCGAGGACACCTCGGTCACTTCATGGTTATGTCATATGAATGACATTGTCATACAACGTTCGGGGGATGAAAGCCCCCGTACCGATCTAGCTCCGAGAAGGCGTCCGACCTCGAGGGTCTCAATTACTGCAAGAACAGGTTCCAAAGAGCTAAAGTCAAAGCTTGAAGGTCGACTTTTGCATAAGATTTACAGGGCAAAGTTTAAAAGATATAAAATAGAGAGATCTTTTTCATTCCAAAAAATGTATTTACAAGGGCATTTTACAAAGCTCTCCCGAGGATCCCATGCACAAAAGAGAAAAAAGCAAAACAATAGGTAAATCCACTCTTTGCCTTCACTGCTACCCGAGTCGCTTTCAAAGCCCTTATCCGAGGTAGTTGAAATTGACAATTCTTCCTCCAAGGCACTGGCCTCTTCAATCTCGGCAGAGAGATCGGCACCTTTAGCACTCACTTCCTCGAAGGCTTGCCTCCTGGCTTGCAAGCGAGCATGAGAAACAGCCAGAGCCAGTTTTAGCTCGGCCTTCTCGGATATCTCCCTGCCACGATCATTTGCAGCGGCAGCATTCCTTTTGTATGAAGAGAGAAATTCATCGGCCTCAAAGTTGACCGCAAATAATGCAACAAGCTCCTCCTGAGCACCTCGAAGAAGCCCCTAAATAGAACGGATAGTATAACGGAGGATAGAACAATAAAGAAAAGTAAAGGGATATAGTTGTCACGACCCAAAATCTAACCATGATCGTGATAGAGCCTATCGTGTTACAAGGAAAGCCAATTTCCCAAAATATTACTACTGATTGATTAAAAGAATTTAATAAAAGATTTCCAATTATTAAATTCCTGATAAACTAAACCAACTCTAAATATAAATAATATAAAATACGGAAACGAGCCTCAAACATCAGGGTGTCACTAAGTCAAGATCGTCTAAAACTATGAACTAAGATATAGTACTGTCTAAAAGAATAAATGATAAAAGGAGTAACAAGGTCCTGCGGACGCTGGCAGCTACCTTGCAGTCTCCACAAATAGCCGGTTTGAACTCAACGATCGCCGCACTCTAACTCACGTGGATATGCACATAAAGTGCAGTGCATAGTATGAGTACAATTGACTCAATAGTAACAGAAATAACTAAGGAACTGAGCAGTAGTGACGAGTTAAGTAAAACAATCCAATTATTTATTTTCACAATTTAAAATAAAGAGATATAAACAGGTAAATTCCATAACTCGGTAAATGCCACAAAGAAATTTAATAGATAAATTCAGCAACAACAAAAGTAAATGCAACCTCACAGCAATGTCACTACATCACTCAGCACTCAACACTCAACACTCTGCGCTGATTAGGGGTGTATACAGACTTCGGAGGGGCTCCCAAAGCCCAAGCACTAAGCACGAACAACTCTCGTGCCATAATATCAATACCTGGATCCGCGCGGCCAGCTCACGTGCTACGCGGACAACTCACGCATTATGGTATCAATACCTGGACCCGCACGGTCAGCTCACGTGCTACGCAGACAGCTCACGCGCTATGGTATTTATATCCTCACAACCAGGCCTTCGGCCTCACTCAGTCATGTACCTCTCCAGCCTCACAATGCACCACAAATAAGAGGACACAACCCACATCAAGTATCACAACATATTAGCAAAATAATAGAGATTGTGGTAAACATGCATAATAATTTCTATGACTGAGTACAAATAACATGAGCATGAATGAAGCTTAAACATGATCTCTAACGTGGAGGCAGACAAGTTCACCAACAAGTAATTACATAACACAGATAATGGTTATTAGGCCTCACGGGACGGACCAAGTCTCAATCCTTCGAGGTATACACCACGCCCGTCACCTAGCGTTGGTATCACATCCAAACAATCACATGATATCAAATTCTCCGGGTTTATACCCTCAAGGCTAGAGTTAAAACTGTTACTTATCTTAACAGCGTAAAACCCTACTGCGGGATGCCCTCGTCTCTAGACTCGGTCTCCAAAATCTGTAAATCTAACCATAATCAGAATACTACTATCAACATAGGCTAAAGAATCGAATTCCACAATAAAAACTACATAAATATGCCAAAAATTCGAAATCGGCAAAAACCCGACCCCCGGGCATGTTTCTCAAAACCCGCCAAAAAATGGCAGAATCATAAACCTCGTCCTCTCCCGAGTCTAACAATATAAAATTCGTCGAAATCCGACTTTGGTTGGTCCCCAAATCCTCACTTAAAACTCTCCAAAACGCAAGCCCTAACTCCCTCAATTTCACTTTGAAATCATCAATCAAATCCCAAAAACGAAGATGGATTCATGAAATATAACCAAAACAGAGTAGAGAACACTTACCCCAATCCATATGGTGAAAATCGCCCAAATCCGAGCTCCAGAACTCAAAATATGACCGAAAGAACAAATATTTGTTCTATATATTTTTCTGCCAGCTATTTTGCCTCGTTTCTCATGGAATAATCCCTAAATTCGCTTTTTATGCCTCCAACGGATTCCTTCTGTAATTCTAATTAGGTTAGGATTTTGAATCACTCAATTTGAACTTATAATGAAGGAGATATGTTGGTTTCAATATATGCAAATAGTGCAGATTTTTAAATACGCATTCATTGGCAATTTCGTAATAAATCTGAAAAATCTAGCAACCTAATTCTTAGTAAAATGACAATAACTTCCTTATACGATTTCCAAATTCGATGATTCTTTTTGCTACGGGTCCATAATTACATATGGATATAATGCTTCAATCAAAAAAGAAATCGGAGCTCATTTGTTCAATATAATATCATTTATGCTTGAATAAACGACGTTGAAATATAAGAAAAACGAGCGCAACACAATCCAAACCTATCCGAAGCTCACCCGAGGCCCTCGAGACCACAACCAATAATTCGAACAAGTCATATATCACTACCCGAAGTTAATCGAACCTCCGGAACACCCAAAACAACACCTAAACACCAAATCAACCTCGAATTCAAGCCTACGAACTTCTAAACTTCCAAAATTTGCCAACGACGCCGAAACCTATCAAACCACGTCCGAATGACCTCAAATATTGCACACATCTCAAAAATGACACTACGAACCTACTCAACCTTTCAGAATTCCATTTTGACCCCGATACATAATTTTCCACTGTCGACCAAAATCGCAAAATTTCCAACTTTCGCCAATTGAAGCCTAATTCTACAACGGAGCTCCAAATTACATTTCGGACACACTCCTAAGTCTAAAATCACCCAATGAGTTCGTTTATTCATAAGTCAACTTCCGGTTGACTTTTCTAACTTAGCTTTCTAACTAAGAGACTAGGTGTTCATTTCACTCCAGAACTACTCCAGACCCAAGCCTACCAACTCGATATCACTCAACACAGCTGAACAATACATAAAGAAGCATAAATGGAGGAAACGGGGCCATAACTCTCAGAACGACAGGCCGAAATGTTACATCCTCTCCCTCTTAAACAAATGTTCGTCCGCGGACGAGTCTAAAAACATACCTGGAGTCTCAATTATGTGAAACCTTCAGCGATACCTTCTCGTCAGATTCAAATCATATGAACTCATCTCGCGGTCACATCATACTCATCACGTATCCATCCAACCACCATTTTCCCTAATAGGGACACTACCGAACATATAGGTCCACAAGCACACGCTCACACAATCAACACCTCCGTGCTCAATCTACAGTCAATACCCAGCCTCAAGTCCTCCAGACTGGCCCAACATCAACACACAGAAATAACATCTTGCACCTCATCCAGGGAATCACAATCCGTCGATGCACAACTGATATCGAGTGCTCATGTGCGCATACGAATGCGTGGAAGGAATTCAAAGAGTTACACTTCAAGATAAATCAATACTACATGATAAGAATTCATGAAGGTGAGACTCTCGAAGATAAATACAGACGTCTCCGTACCGATCCGCAAGACTCTGCTAAACCCGCTCATGACTCGTGAGACCTATGTAACCTAGGCTCTGATACCAACTTATCACTACCCAAAATCTAACCATGGTCGTGATGGCGCCTATCGTGTTACAAGGAAATCCAATTTCCCAAAATATTACTACTGATTGATTAAAAGAATTTAATAAAAGATTTCCAATAATTAAATTCCTGATAGACTAAACCAACTCTAAATATAAATCATATAAAATACGAAAACGAGCCTCAAACATCAGGGTGTCACTAAGTCAAGATCGTCTAAAATTATGAACTAAGATATAATACTATCTAAAAGAATAAATGATAAAAGGAGTAACAAGGTCCTGTGGACGCTGGCAGCTACCTTGCAGTCTCCACAAATAGCCGGCTTGAACTCAACGATCGCCGCACTCTAACTCACGTGGATCTGCACATAAAGTGCAGGGCATAGTATGAGTACAACCGACTCAATAGTAACAGAAATAACTAAGGAACTGAGCAGTAGTGACGAGCTAAGTAAAACAGTCCAATTATTTATTTTAACAATTTAAAATAAATAGGTAAATTCTATAACTCGGTAAATGCCACAAAGAAATTTAACAGATAAATGCAGCAAAAATAAAAGTAAATGCAACCTCACAACAATGTCACTCCATCACTCAGCACTCGCACTCAGCACTCAACACCCAACAATTAATACACTCAACACTCTGTGCTCACTAGGGAAGTGTACAGACTCCGGAGGGGCACCCAAAGCCCAAGCGCTAAGCACGGACAACTCATGTGCCGTGATATCAATACCCGGATCCGCACGGTCAGATCACGTGCTACACGGACAACTCACGCCCTATGGTATCAATACCAGGATCCGCACAGTCAGCTCACGTGCTACGCGTACAACTCACACGCTATGGTATTAATATCCTCACAACCAGGGCCTCGGCCTCACTCAGTCATGTACCACTCCAGCCTCACAATTTACCAAAAATAAGGGGACACAACCCACATCAAGTATCACAACATATTAGCAAAATAATAGAGATTAAGGTAAACATGCATAATAATTACTATGACTGAGTACAAATAACGTGAGCATGAATGAAGCTTAAACATGATCTCGAACGTGAAGGCAGACAAGTTCACCAACAAGTAATTAGATAACACAGATAATGGTTATTAGGCCTCACGGGACGGACCAAGTCTCAATCCTTCGAGATATACACCACGCCCGTCACCTAGCATGGGTATCACCTCCAAAAAATCACATGATATCAAATTCTCCGGGGTTTATACCCTCAAGGCCAGAGTTAAAACTGTTTACTTATCTTAACAGCATAAAAACCTACTCTGGGATGACCTCGTCTCTAGACTCAGTCTCCAAAAGCTCCAAATCTAACCATAATCAGAATACTACTATCAACATAGGCTAAAGAATCGAATTCCACAATAAAAACTACATAAATATGCCAAAAACTCGAAATCAGCCAAAGCCCGACCCGGGGCATGTTTCTCAAAACCCGTCAAAAATGGTAGAATCATAAACCTCGTCCTCTCCCGAGTCTAACAAGATAAAATTCGTCGAAATCCGACTATGTTTGGTCCCCAAATCCTCACTTAAAACTCTCCAAAACACAAGCCCTAACTCCCTCAATTTCACTTTGAAATCATCAATCAAATCCCAAAAAACGAAGATGGATTCATGAAATATAACCAAAACAGAGTAGAGAACACTTACCCCAATCCATATGGTTAAAATCGCCTCCAAAATCGCCCAAATCTGAGCTCCCCAACTCAAAATATGACCGAAAAAACAAATATTTGTTCTATATATTTTTCTGCCAGATATTTTGCCTCGTTTCTCATGGAAATGATCCCCTAAACTCGCTTTTTATGCCTCCAACGGATTCCTTCTCTAATTCTAGTTAGGTTATGATTTTGAAGCATTCAATTTGAACTTATAATGAAGGAGATATGCTGGTTTCAATATTTGCAAATAGTGCAGATTTTTAAATACGCCTTCATTGGCAATTTCGTAATAAATCTAAAAAATCTGGCAACCTAATTCTTAGAAAAATGACAATAAATTCCTTATACGATTTCCAAATTCCACGATTCTTTTTGCTACGGGTCCGTAATTACATATGGATATAATGCTTCAATCAAAAAAGAAATCGGAGCTCATTTGTTCAATATGATATCATTTATGCTTGAAGAAACGGCATTGAAATATAAGAAAAACGAGCGCAACACAATCCAAACCTAACCGAAGCTCACCCGAGGCCCTCGGGACCTCAACCAATAATTCGAATAAGATATATATCACTACCCGAAGTTAATCGAACCTCCGGAACACCCAAAACAACACCAAAACACCAAATCAACCTCGAATTCAAGCCTAAGAACTTCTAAACTTCCAAAATTCGTCAACGATGCCGAAACCTATCAAACTACGTCCGAATGACCTCAAATATTGCACACACGTCAAAAATGACACTAAGAACCTACTCCAACTTTCGGAATTCCATTCCGACCCCGATACATAATTTTCCATTGTCGACCAAAATCGCCAAATTTCCAACTTTCGCCAATTCATGCCTAATTCTACAACGGAGCTCCAAATTACATTTCGGACAAACTCCTAAGTCTAAAATCACCCAATGAGTTCGTTTATTCATAAGTCAACTTCCGGTTGACTTTTCTAACTTAGCTTTCTAACTAAGAGACTAAGTGTTCATTTCACTCCAGAACTACTCTGGACCCAAACCTACCAACTCGATATCACTCAACACAGCTGAACAATACATAAAGAAGCATAAATGGAGGAAACGGGGCCATAACTCTCAGACTGACAGGCCGAAATGTTACATCCTCTTCCTCTTAAACAAATGTTCGTCCTCGGAGGACTCTAAAAACATACCTGGAGTCTCAATTATGTGAAACCTTCAGCAATACCTTCTCGTCACATTCAAATCATATGAACTCATCTCGCGGTCACATCATACTCATCACGTATCCATCCAGCCACCATTTTCCCTAATAGGTACACTACCGAACATGTAGGTCCACAAGCACACGCTCACACAATCAACACCTCTGTGCTCATGCAGTCAATACCCGGCCTCAAGTCCTCCAGACTGGCCCAACATCAACACACAGAAATAACATCTCTCACCTCATCCAAGGAATCACAATCCATCGATGCACAACTGATACCGAGTGCTCATGTGCGCATATGAATGCGTGGAAGGAATTCAAAGAGTTACACTTCAAGATGAATCAATACTACATGATAAGAATTCATGAAGGTGAAGTTTTCCTAAAGGTTCTACAGCCTCTCGAAGATAAGTACAGACGTCTCCGTACCAATCCGCAAGACTCTGCTAAACCCGCTCATGACTCGTGAGACCTATGTAACCTAGGCTCTAATACCAACTTGTCACGACCCAAAATCTAACCATGGTCGTGATGGCACCTATTGTGTTACAAGGCAAGCCTATTTCGCAAAATATTACTACTAATTGATTATAAGAACTTAATAAAACATTTCCAATAATTTAATTCCTGATAAACTAAACTAACTCTAAATATAATTAATGTAAAATACAAAAACGAGCCCCAAACATCAGGTTGTCACTAAGTCACGAGCGTCTAAAACAATGAACTAAGATATAGTACTGTCTAAAAGAATAAATGATTAAAGAAGTAACAAGTTCATGCGGATGCTGGCAGCTATCTTGCAGTCTCTACAAATAGCGGGCCTGAACTCGACGATCTCTTCCCTCTAACTCACCTGAATCTGCATATTAAGTGCATGACATAGTGTGAGTACAACCGACTCAATAGTAACAGAAATAACTAAGGAACTGAGCAGTAGTGACGAGCTAAGTAAAACAGTCCAATTATTTATTTTAACAATTTAAAATAAATAGGTAAATTCTATAACCTGGTAAATGCCACAAAAAAATTTAACAGATAAATGCAGCAAAAAAAAAGTAAATGCAACCTCACAACTATGTCACTCCATCACTCAACACTCGCACTCAGCACTCAACACCCAACACTCAATACACTGAACACTCTGTGCTCACTAGGGAAGTGTACAGACTTCGGAGGGGCACCCAAATCCCAAGCGCTAAGCACGGACAACTCACGTGCCATAATATTAATACCTGGATCCGCACGGTCAGCTCACATGTTATGCGAACAACTCACGCGCTATGGTATCAATACCAGTACCCGCACAGTCAGCTCACGTGCTACGCAGACAGCTCACGCGCTATGGTATTAATATCCTCACAACCAGGCCTTCGGCCTCACTCAATCATGTACCTCTCCAGCCTCACAATTCACCACAAATAAGAGGACACAACCCACATCAAGTATCACAATATATTATCAAAATAATAGAGACTGAGTTAAACATGCATAATAATTTCTACGACTGCGCACAAATAACGTGAGCATGAATGAAGCCTTAACATGATCTCTAACGTAAAGGCAGACAAGTTCACCAACAAGTAATTACATAACATAGATAATGGTTATTAGGCCTCACGAGACGGACCAAGTCTCAATCCATCGAGGTATACAACATGCCCGTCACCTAGTGTGGGTATCCCCTCCAAAAAATCACATGATATCAAATTCTCCGGGTTTATACCCTCAAGGCCTGAGTTAAAACTGTTACTTATCTTAACAGCGTAAAACCCTACTCCGGGATGCCCTCGTCTCTAGACTCGGTCTCCAAAATCTGTAAATCTAACCATAATCAGAATACTACTATCAACATAGGCTAAAGAATCGAATTCCACAATAAAAACTACATAAATATGCCAAAAATTCGAAATCGGCAAAAACCCGACCCCCGGGCATGTTTCTCAAAACCCGCCAAAAAATAGCAGAATCATAAACCTCGTCCTCTCCCGAGTCTAACAATATAAAATTCGTCGAAATCCGACTTTGGTTGGTCCCCAAATCCTCACTTAAAACTCTCCAAAACGCAAGCCCTAACTCCCTCAATTTCACTTTGAAATCATCAATCAAATCCCAAAAACGAAGATGGATTCATGAAATATAACCAAAACAGAGTAGAGAACACTTACCCCAATCCATATGGTGAAAATCGCCTCCAAAATCGCCCAAATCCGAGCTCCAGAACTCAAAATATGACCGAAAGAACAAATATTTGTTCTATATATTTTTCTGCCAGCTATTTTGCCTCGTTTCTCATGGAATAATCCCTAAATTCGCTTTTTATGCCTCCAAAGGATTCCTTATGTAATTCTAATTAGGTTAGGATTTTGAATCACTCAATTTGAACTTATAATGAAGGAGATATGTTGGTTTCAATATTTGCAAATAGTGCAGATTTTTAAATACGCATTCATTGGCAATTTCGTAATAAATCTGAAAAATCTAGCAACCTAATTCTTAGTAAAATGACAATAACTTCCTTATACGATTTCCAAATTCGATGATTCTTTTTGCTACGGGTCCATAATTACATATGGATATAATGCTTCAATCAAAAAAGAAATAGGAGCTCATTTGTTCAATATGATATCATTTATGCTTGAAGAAACGACATTGAAATATAAGAAAAACGAGCGCAACACAATCCAAACCTATCTGAAGCTCACCCGAGGCCCTCGGGGACTCAACCAATAATTCGAATAACTCATATATCACTACCCGAAGTTAATCGAACCTCCAGAACACCCAAAACAACACCAAAACACCAAATCAACCTCGAATTCAAGCCTACGAACTTCTAAACTTTCAAAATTCGCCAACGACGCCAAAACCTATCAAACCACGTCCGAATGACCTCAAATATTGCACACACGTCACAAATGACACTACGAACCTCCTCCAACTTTCGGAATTCCATTCCGACCCCGATACATAGTTTTCCACTGTCGACCAAAATCGCCAAATTTCCAACTTTCGCCAATTCAAGCCTAATTCTACCACGGACCTCCAAATTACATTCCGGACACACTCGTAAGTCCAAAATCACCCAATGAGTTCGTTTATTCATAAGTCAACTTCCGGTTGACTTTTCTAACTTAGCTTTCTAACTAAGAGACTAAGTGTTCATTTCACTCCAGAACTACTCCGGACCCAAACCTACCAACTCGATATCACTCACAACAACTGAACAATACATAAAGAAGCATAAATAGAGGAAATGAGGCCATAAATCCCAGAACGACAGGCCGGAATGTTACATCCTCCCCCTCTTAAACAAACGTTCGTCCTCGAACGAGTCTGAAAACATATCTGGAGTCTCAATTATGTGAAACCTTCAGCAATACCTTATCGTCACATTTAATCATATGAACTCATCTCGCGGTCACATCATACTCATCACGTATCCATCCAGCCACCATTTTCCCTAATAGGGACACTACCTGACATGTAGGTCCACAAGCATACGCTCACACAATCAACACCTCAGTGCTCAATCTACAGTCAATACTCGGCCTCAATCTTCCAGACTGGCCCAACATCAACACACAGAAATACTATCTCGCACCTCATCTAGGGAATCACAATCCGTCGATGCACAACTGATACCGAGCGCTCATGTGCGCATACGAATGCGTGGAAGGAATTCAAAGAGTTACACTTCAAGATGAATCAATGATGCACGATAAGAATTCATGAAGGTCGAGTTTTCCTAAAGGTTCTGAAGCCTCTCGAAAATAAGTACAGACATATCCGTACCGATCCGCAGGACTCTGCTAAACCCGCTCATGACTCGTGAGACCTATGTAACCTAGGTTCTGATACCAACTTGTCACGACCCAAAATCTAACCATGGTCGTGATGGCGCCTATTGTGTTACAAGGCAAGCCTATTTCGCAAAATATTACTACTAATTGATTATAAGAACTTAATAAAACATTTCCAATAATCTAATTCCTGATAAACTAAACTAACTCTAAATATAAATAATATGAAATACGGAAAGTAACCCCAAACATCAGGCTGTCACTAAGTCACGAGCGTCTAAAACTATGAACTAAGATACAATACTGTCTAAAAGAATAAATGATAAAAGAAGTAACAAGGTCCTGCGGATGCTGGCAGCTACCTTGCAGTCTCCACCAATAGCCGGCCTGAACTCAACGATCGTTGCGCTCTAACTCACATGGATCTGCAAATAAAGTGCAGGGCGTAGTATGAGTACAACCGACTCAATAGTAACAGAAATAACTACGGAACTGAGCAGTAGTGACGAGCTAAGTAAAACAGTCTAATTATTTATTTTCACAATTTAAAATAAATAGGTAAATTCCATAACTCGGCAAATGCCACAAATAAATTTAACAGATAAATGTAGCAAAAATAAAAATAAATGCAACCTCACAACAATGTCTCTCCATCACTCAGCACTCACATTCAGCACTCAACACCCAACACTCAACACTCTATGCTCACTAGGGAAGTGTACAGACTCCGGAAGGGCACCCAAAGCCCAAGCACTAAGCACGGACAGCTCACGTGCCATAATATCAATACATGGATCCGCACGGTCAGCTCACGTGCTACGCGTGTCGCACCCCCTTTTTTCCTTGCGGAATCGGGTTTATGACATTGGTTGGGACAACTCGTTCCTTTTGGGAAAGGGATTTGCATATTTTGAAGAGTCGCTGCCTAACAATTTCAACGGTGCGTTAGGGCACCTAAGGGGTAGGGTTCAATTACAACTGCGTTACTAACCAGAGATAGGGTAAGAGCTTGAAATTATCCTAAGGGGAAGGTTTTAGGCACCCCTCAGGATCCATAAGTGTGGTTCCCGGTCAAATAGTTTCTATGAATTTGTACAATTAGCAAATAACATGTAAAGGCTCAAATAAGAGGGGATTTAAGTCTTAAGCACGCGGATGTTTGAAAATAGCAAAGAAGGTTAGATTTTGAAAAGGATTACGAGCTAAGCATATAAAAGGTGTCCTAGGTTTAGAATAATATGGATCACATCAATGCAATACCCGGTAATCACTCCTCGAAGAGGGGCTACACGTGGTATTAGCGCACTGATCATCATATCCATATTCTACCCTTCCCACCTCGTAAGGTTATTAAAAAAGAGTGTTGGTCTCGACCTCTATTTCATGCTATTACCTGTCCCTTCCTATCAGTATCGGAGGAATTTAGGAATCTTATCCTAAAGGGAGGTGCTAGGCAGACCCTCGGGTTTTAAAGGTAAAAATTCTAGGGCGAGTGATAACAAAACAAGTAGGACTGCAGATAATGGGAAAGCATGGAAAGCAGATAAAGGCTTAAGTATTCCTCCACACACAGTACACATAAAACAACATGTCTCATACACAACTAAGGTCCATATTAATTCATAATCCTAAGGCATGGTATCTAGGTGATAACACAAAGACAGATTTATTGCATAACTCAGAGAGGAAGTCTTGATCAGGCTTGCCTACTGGTTTTAAGCATGCTGACAGTTAAACATAATCATAAAGACAGTTCTGATTTTATTTTTTAAGTTAATTACCTAAGGCTTGCCTAGGTGTAGGATAACGTGCAACAGTTATTTAGATTTGTTAACGACTCTAGGTTGTTTATAACTAATAACATGCAATTCTAGGCGTTGAAGATGTGAAAGGACTAATTACCAGTTGCTTAGAACAAGGGACTGTTTTAGACTAAGTGCAATTAAATAGATATGATCCTATAGCATGATGTCTAATGCAACATGGCGCATAATAACTTAAACAGGATTTCTAAATGCTCATAGAATCACAGCACTATGCACAGTTTCAGGAATAGCATAGGTGACAGATTTTAATCATTATTTAACTAGAACAGGATCTCTACGTGTATAGCATGATGAGACATGATTGCACTTTATTTATCCTAAGACAGTACTTCTAGTGAAGTTTCAGAACATGGGCAGAATCACATAATATCAACTTATTTTATTGTTATTATTTATCATATAGGCAGGATTTCTAAGTGTAGATGAGATGTTGAATACACATAACTCATAAGTAGCATGATATCTAATGCATGGCATGTTGTACCTAAACATGGCTGCTATTACGCATAGAGAAAATAAACCTAGAAACATGGTCTCTACCCTTAATTATACTACATCATGCATATCACCCAACCATTTTCACTATACAACCCCAGAGTTGTTTACAATTAATTATTACAGACCATTGAATATGAATTACACAACTGAAATAGAGGAAAAATAAGCAGTTAACTATAGGGAGCCTACAGAATAGGCTCAAGTCTCCAGGTCCTCAATGCCAGGTATTATTTCACAACCTTTCTCATAATCCGGGTGTGTCGGAGTTCCCTAAGGACCTCAAGGGCTCTCGGGCAGTGCTCACACCCAGATTTCATAGCCAAGATAGAGTAAGTGCAGTGTGGAATGGCCAGCCTCTGTGTGTCAAAGTTCAGAGGGAGCTCAAGGGTCCCAAGGCAATGCTCACATAGAGGGGGCAGAAGCTAGACTTCTAAGAGTATATGTGAGAATTCTTTTTTTTTTTTTAAAAAGGGTTAAGTAAGAAAACAGTTTTGATTGGAATAGAAGTTCAACATCATACAAAGGACCAGGGATAGTCCAACAATCACAAGCAGGGGTAATGGGATTTGAGGGACAAATGCAGAGCATGTGAAGGCAAATATGTAGCAGACAGAAACACATATAGGCATGCAATCAGAAGCTCCTAAGGGTTCAGAGGATCAGGGGTACAGTAAAGTACTAGATTAGATTAACATATCAACACCAAACAACTAAGACTATGATCACTAATGTACCAATCATAGGCATGGGGATTCACATAAGAAACAGGTGCTAAGTATACAGAAACATGTTGGTCATTGACAAGTAAAGCATAACTTAACAGGTAGAGGGGATTCAGGATCTTAGTTACATGCTGAACAATAGAATAGTAAATAGAAGCAGATTAGAAACACAATAAATTGTAACAGTAATATAAACATGTTAGTTTGAGGACTGAAATCTAAATTAGAACATACCAGTGAAGTGAAGAAAGCAGAAACACAAAGAAGAAAGTAGGAGATGCACAACAGTTAGCCTTGGCTTGCAGCCGGCTAACTTAGAATAGTAGTAGCTAGCCCAGAAAAAGACAGAGAGCAGAGAGTTTTTAGTTGTGAGAGAGAGAGTTGAATAGATTAGTTGTGTCTGTGTGTGTTTGCCATGGAATGAATAGATTATATATATAGTTTGAAACTAGGTGAAAATAAGGTAATAATTAGACTGTCCAGTAATTATGGAACTCAAAAAATCAATTAGTTGCAAAATCAGTACTAGTACTCCCTTAATTAAGAGAGTTAAATTTCAAACGGTCAGAACAGGTAACAAGTAAGGAAAGGAATCATGTATAACCAATAAGGATAGATTTCGAACATAGTAAGCACAGAGTAGGAAATTGGGGTCAGGTTAATAAGGTTTTAATTAAAACACTACTGCAAGAATCAATTGATAGTAAAATCAGTCATGTAATAAGGCAAGAAGTAACTAAAGGTCGTAAAAATATTATCACAGGAAATCAATTAAAGGAAACCAATCACAGGAAATCAGGGATTCAAATAAGAGTAGTACTAATTTAAGAATCAGCTTAGACTATGCAGAGTAATCACACAACGGGAGAGAATCAGAAACCCTAGTAATTAAAATAGATTAAAATCACATGGAATTAGGGGTTTACACAGAACATGACATGAATCACGGAATAAGCATAATACAAGCAGGAAAGGTAAAGATTTAGAGGTATCGATGAACACGTTCAGCCCGATCCACATATAATACATATATATTGTTGCGGCATACAACCCGATCCATACATAATATATATTGTTGCGGCGTGCATCCCGATCCATATGTAATATATAACATATCCATAACTATCCTCACATACTCGTCTCTCGACCTGGACATATATATTGATGCGGCGTGCAGCCCGATCCATAATTATCCTCACATACTCGGCTCTTGGCCTAACTCAGTCATCCTCACAAGCCGCTCGGGATATTCATCTCAAATCACGGGACTCAACCCAAAATATTCTCAGATTTTCAAAGCAGTATGATAATAGTAAAATAACAACAAGTGGTAAACATGACTGATTTCACAGGTGTTCTATCAGGATAGTGGTAGAATAGTGTAAAAGTAAAGACCCGTAAAATTTCTATGTCTAAAATACCCTGTGCTGTTATAACTGTAGAAATTCATAAAATGGTCCTATTTTGAGTAAAAAGTATCCCAGAACTTGAAAGATTAAATTTTCCAGAAATTGCGCGTTATGCGACGCACTATGCGATCGCATAACAGGTATGCAGACCGCATGGTGGTCTCATACCTGGACAGTCTACTGTCCAAATGGAGGACAACTATGCGGCCTTGAATACGATCGAATTTTGGGTATGCGAACCGCATAGTTGTCGCATTCTTGCCCCATGGTTTTTGCGAGGGAGGTTATCCGACGCACTATGCGATCGCATAACAGGTATGCGGACCGCATAGTGGTCGCATACCTGGTCAGTGTGGTTCCCATTTTGGCCCATTTGGAGGCCAACTATGCGATAGGAATGCAGACCGCATAGCAGGAAGTGATCACATTCCTGACTGCATCCCTGTGTTGGGGCTCCTATTTTCTAAATTTAGAACCCAACCCCCTCTTTTATAAAACACCCCTTCCCTTCATTTTTAACATATTTCTAAAAAAAATAGAGAGAGAAAAAGAGAGTTCTTGATAGAGAACGTTTCAACATCATTCAATTTGGTTTTTTCCAAAATCACTCAAGCCCGGAAATTATCAAGTTATTGTCATCTTCTTCACTCAACGAGGTAAGTCTTCACCCTATTTCCCTAATTTCTCAGATTTTATGTAAGAATAAAACACACATAGGTTGGGTCTTGAAAATAAAAAGTAAAATCTTGCATGCATGTGAGTTAAACCCCGTAATCTAGTAAAGGGAAAAACAAGTCTGGGTAATTTTTCTCAAAAATGGGTTAGTAGTCTAAAGGGTCACATAGTGTTAGATAAAATTCTCAATTAAGTACAAGATTCCTAATTCTAAATGAAATATGTCACATTGTGGAGTAGATTGACGGTGCTAGACGGTCTGGTGAATTGTGATAGAAATTAAAAAGGGGACAACTCGAGGTATGTATGGCTAACTTTAATCTTCGTAGAGTCACCTTGTTGGTGTCCAAACATTTGGTATGAGTTTTCTGCTGAGTATATGTGAATTGATTGTCCGGTTGTGTTGATGTGTGAGTTTCATTCTCTGATTTTTTTCTTAGTCGACTATCTTGATAATTAAAATTGTGAAAGGTGATTTCTATGTGATTACTCTATCATGTGCAAGGTTCGTTAAATGCTTGAGTATGTTGGTATGAAAGAATGGTAATGAACTCAAATGTGTAAATGTATCTAAGTGATAAGGGCTGTGTAACAAGTGATGAAAAGGGAATTGTGAATTGATCTAATTGAATTAAGTGACCATGGAAATATCGTATATGACTCATTGTTGGCAAGGTTTATTGTGGATTAACTTCATATGGATTGTTGGTTGTAATGAATTTACATTCTTGTTGATGAGCACCTTTGTGGTTGAATTAATGGGTGATAAAGACTACTGTGAACACATGATTGTTTGGGTGTTATGAAATTGTACTCTTGATGATATGAAGCCCTGTTGATTGAATTGTGGGCAGTTATTGTTTGCTATGAAATGTGATGGTTCGGTGGGATCGGGTTGCACGCCACAACATGAAGTAATAAGTGTGGAGAGGTAATAAAGGTGAATTGTAAATTGTACGGTGGGATCGGGTTGCACGCCGCAACACGAAGTAATAAGGGTGAAATGTAAATTGCACGGTCGGATCGGGTTGCACGCTGCAACACGAAGTAATAAGGGTGGAGAGGTAATAAGGGTGAAGTGTCAATTGTACGGTGAGATCAGGTTGCACGCCGCAACACGAAGTAATAAGGTTGGAGAGGTAACAAGGGTGGAGTATAAACTGTACAGTGGGACTGGGTTGCACGCCGCAACAAAATGTAATAAAGCTGAAATGTGATTGTGTTGAATAAGAATCTATGAGGCTCTCAATTGTACTTGTTTCTATATCACTGTGCACTATGTGTTGGTTCCTTTAACTGCTTTCTATCTGTGCATCTCTTGATTTTACTTTGAGTAAAGTTTGCTCATACATACTAGTACTATTCCACAGTACTAACGTCCTTTTTGCCGGGGATGCTACATATTTTATATGGATGTAGGTGGGTCCATGGCAGGTAGCTCAGCTCGCCGTTAGTGGTGCCTCCTCCTCATCTTTCAGCAGTACTGTTGAGCCCCACTTCCTCCCGGGGCCGTGTGTAATTCATGCCATCTCTTTTGAGTCTGTTATGTATTGTAAGGTATAGTCGGGGCCTTGTTGCCGACGAAGTATTGTATAGACTCCCAGTATTCGTAGAGGCCCCTTAGACATGATGTGGGTGTATATATGTATTTTGGGTAGTAATTGTACGTATTCGGAATCATGGTCCGTATGGGAAATTTATGTATGTATTGTGTATGTTTTGGGAATCAATTGTTGAAATGCTAAAAGAGAAATGAACTTAAGTTTGTAAATCCATGCTTAAATCCTAAGTTTTTATTTCATATAGAATATGGTGCATTGTATATACAGGGGAAACGCATTGGGTAGGAAAGGCAATACAGGTCCGCTTGACCGGGTTCATACGGTTGGGTGCCGGTCTCGTCCCTCGGTTTTGGGGCGTGATAAACTTGGTATCAGAGCCTAAGGTTTTAAAAGTGTCATAGGATGTCTCGGAGCCGTGTCTAGTAGAGCCCTTCTTATCGTTGTGTTGTCGACCACATCTATAATTAGGGGGTTGCATGGACATTTAGGAAAGTACCCTTTTATTGCTATTCTATATCGTGTGATGTGGTGGAGTGTGAGGTTTTCTATCCCTAACTCATGCATTGTTATGATTTTCAGTAAATGGAACCCAAGAAGAGAGCTCAACTCGGCCTAGAGGCCAATGCCACCCCAGGAGTGGCCGTGAATTCTTTATCTGATGGTGCGGGTGAGAATGATTCCCCGACCCTGAATCTGCCTGACTCTTCCATCCCAGGCCAGGATATTCCTATTCCTGCTCCAGCGGAGGGTGCTACAGTCCCTCCCGATGATGTTCCTGATCCTTCTTTTGTCCCATCTTCCGGTCCAGGTATTTCTGATGGGGACCTCAGGGGAGCTATTCAGATGTTGACTCAGCTAGTGGCCTCCCAGGCCCAAAGATCATATGTTTCCCCTGCATTCTCTAGCGAGAAAGGGGATTCTTCAGGTTCCAGGGTCAACCAGTTTCTGCAGTTAGCCCCTCCAGAGTTCACAAGCACTGACCCAGAGGCTGACCCTTACGAGTTTATTAATGAGATTGTCACGACCCAAAACGATGGGCCGTGACGGGAACCTGGTACCTTACTCGTCCGAGTACCAGCGTAACGTGTCATTCTTAGTAAATCATCATATACACGTGACATACGGGCCTAATAGACCAACATAATCATTTATAAACTCAAAACATAGGCCGACAAGGCCATACAATCTTTTACGTACATGACATCTGTCTACAAGCCTCAAAGGATACATAATTGTCATAAAGGTCGGTACAGAGCCCGCCATACCAAATAATACACATCTAAATCATACTGACCAAACAAGAGACTCCGAAGCAAATGGAGCGCACCAACATCTTCCGCTGAGCTGATAGTCTACTTGGAGGGCTCTCGACCTGTCTATCAGGACCTACAGGCATGAAACGCAACGTCCCCGGGAAAAAATAACGTCAGTACGAATAATGTACCAAGTATGTAAGGCACATAAATAAGTACATAAGAGACATGGAAGAAATATAGAGCACATGACTCAACCTGTAAGCCTGAATAGCTTTGTAAATCATAAATTACTTTTAGCGTCATGCATATGCTTATAAATGTCATGTCATGCATAGGTACATGTTTCATAACATCATCAACCTCTGAGGTCATCCCATCATATCATATTGGCCATTATGGTTAAAATCATCATTGTATACCAGCTGAACAGGTAGTGGTGCGTATATAACGCCATAACCTTTCCCATATCCCATATACATATATACATGTATATAACTCCGTTTGAATATACATACATATATATGTGTATATAACGCCGTTTGATCCATATTTCACCATTGTGGGCAACATCATAATGATATACCAGTTAATCAGGTGGCGGTGCGTATATAACGCCGTAACCTTTTCCCGTATCCCATATACATATATTTACATATATACGCGTATATAACACCATCTGTTCATGGGTGAATGTGCATATGTAAATGCATGAAATGCATATGAAATACGTCAATAAAATCCCTCGGTACGTCATAAGGCCATTATGCCTCTAATTAATATCATGAAATAAACTTTACCAACGTACGTATTTTCGAGACCCATGAACAGAAGATAATAATAATTCTCATGGGGAATCAAGAATATACACACCCCTACTATTTCTATGAATAGAGTAATTTATAAAAACTGTGTATTTGCTCGTTTCTTCAGTAAAGTTTGGACCATGCCAAAAGAAAAAAGGGATAGCCTTAACATACCTGGAGCAGAAAAAAATCCGTATGATATCCTTGGGAAAGGTTGTACTGTGCTCTCTTAGAATCGCAAAATCGCGTTACGATTACACAGTATACCTTTGTTACAAATCTCTTAGAAATGCAAATAGATATTTGAAGCTTCATCTGTTTGCTTTCAATCAAGAAAGTTATTTTATACGAATGACCATAATCACTAGTACCTCTTGGCCTACCTTTAGGATATAAACAATCCATATTACCGCCCCTAGGAGGACTATCCTTATTCAATAATTGCACACTTATATCCTTAATTAGTTGGTTAATTCCCCATTAACAAATAATTGTCCAATTATCCATATAATTAGGAATTATCTGAAATTACTTAGAATACTACTTACTTTTAACACACTTTGTACACCTACTATCATGGTCATGTGGTACCTTGTATGGTACTAGTCCATAAATATCGGGTATTAACGCTCGACCTGCATTTTATCCCAACATGCCAAACTTGGACGAAAATTCATTTTTTTGCCTTGCTTCCCCTCTCACCTTCACGAATTTTCTCATCACTTGTTTGAAATAGCATAATCCTTATAATCTCCAAATAATCTTTTCCTTGGACTGATGTCAATTACCTTACAACAAATTCAACGTACAATACTACGGGTACAACATCGTCGTAATTTAATACTGCGAAGCGTAACAACATCGTAATGTAGTACTGCAAGGTGTAACATCATCATAATATAATAATGTGGGATGTAACATCATCGTAATATAATACTGTGAGGCGTAACATTATCGTAATATAATATTGCGGGGCATAACATCATTCCCCCCCTTTGGAACATTCGTCCTCGAATGTTGACTGATGCACTTATCATTCTCATAACCCATAGCTCTTGCGAACACTTTATTTTTCTCCTTCCCATAGGATACTGTTCTTTGAATAAATCCAATGGCCATTCCATACCCCCATTTAAACCTCTTTCTCACACCATGACTTGTAGGTAGAATCCTTCTAATCTCGTAATTGTTGCTACCTTCTATCATGCAGCCTATACGACTCTAACTTTGTATGTGTGCCTATGCGACTCTTCTCTCCTCTTTCCTCCAACTTTTAGCCAATCTCTAGGCGTCACTTTGTAAGCCTATAGATCTTGAAAAGAGGCCTCCTTGGGCATTTATAGGTATATTGAAGTTCTTCGCCCGATACTTTGTTGAACTTACAAATATTGTTATATCCTATCTCACAGACCCGATTATCCATTCGTATGAGTTTACTGCATCTAGGTGGGTCATACTATACCATAACTCTTACTTCAATTTATTGTTACTAAGGTGTGCTACCGAACTCTAGGTTACTTTTGTTGGTTATCCCATATGTATAAATCTAAGTCCTTTAATGCTTCCTCATTACTGTTCATTTTAAGAATGACAGCCTAATCTCACCTCATGCTTTGTGACTTTGTCCATCAGGTTCACCTCAATATTGATCTACAATATACCACTGATAACATGAAACTTCTTACGTAATACCTTGCTGCTAGGGCATACATTGCATCGAGGAATATTTGTAGTGAGTTTCCTTATCCACTTAGTAGATACTGTACTTCAATAATCGTATCTTATAGCATCCTAATGCAATTCTCTTATGTGGGTGTTTTAATCCCGTACAATTCGTGAGATCCTCTTCAAGTCATTACTCAATCGAAGGCCCAAACGTCATTCTTTATCCATCACAATTACACCCTCATTCTACTACCTGGGCAGCATTCCATTTCTTCTAAATGTCATTAGTCTTAGACTTCTTTGAGTCTGAGCTTTGAATAACTTAGAGAAACCATCAACTCTTCTTGTTTTCATGGGCTTAATTGTGAGGACTTATCCATTCTCGTCAGCTTCTTACTCGCCCTTTCTTATCCTTATTCCTGGCTTCCTAAAATCTTGTCGCTTATCATACTTTAGTTTGCCTCTTATACATATCCATTTATACTACTCGCAACCTCCTTTCAACTTGCTTTCACCATAGATTTCCTTACGTTATTTCTGGAACATCGAGTGGGACATCGAATTGTCTCAAACTTTTCTTTACTCCTTTAATTTAGACCTCTCGATACCTAGAACCCATAGGCTGGAAAATATACCGCTATCATTCTTGGATACTGAATCCTAGTACTTCTAGCCTTTCGTCCGAAGTATGGACAATTCACAACCTTCTGCATTTGCGTATCTTGTACGTTGTTCACTTTTACCTTACTTGCCTTAAAAATCTTACATCACATCTTCTATCTCTTTCATGACCTCCCTTCCACATATGTATAATTCATATCTACAACTTGAAGTTCTTATTATAACAGTTGCACCTTTGGTGCACACACCATCTGGTGGGAGCTTCATACTAACTTCTTATAAGGCTAGTACTCTTCTAACTAGCTTTATCGTAGAGCCGTTATAAAATTTGGCTACTGTACTATCTCTCTTGTGCCTTTGATACTAAGAGTGATTCTGCAGTTTTCTCCATCATGATGTCTATAATTTTTTTGGGTCCAATAATCAGACTCCTGATTTACTTTGTTGATGTAACTCTTTAGTTTCCTCTTCCTACTAATCAACCTTTGTGTAGGCTTAAGCTATCTTCCAATCTGCGGCTCATGGTATTAGTTATTAATTTAGCCCTTCATGGACGCTATGGAATATCCAGGATACATTCTTCTTACAATTCAATCCTTTGTCTATGACCTGGACTTAATTCTTTCTTTCAACTTATATCGGAGTCTTTTACGGTTGTATATGCTGCATGTATAAACTCCGAACCCTTGAGTGCGTTCATAACGTAACCAACTCTAGTTCATCGAATAATTTCTTTTGTTCCATCTTAGCTTTCTTTCAAGATGAGCTATTACTTTTCTTGGTCTTTCTGCCCCCCCGTGTTGCATCCGTACTTAGCTTATCTTAGTGCCCACGCATGCCGGAATTTTTGTGTAACTCATATGATCTCGAATATTACTTTTGACCTTACTTCCCGTTCATTAACCACGGTAGCTTCCACTTTCCTATAGAGTGTATACAATGCTATAGTAAGACTATTTTTACATGACCAATTTTCCTTCGAGTTACCATGTTTAGGTTGAAGCTTTCTTCCTTATTTCCTCATCTAGTCTTTCTTTGTAGTACTTAGGGAGGACCCTCTGACTCTTGTAAAGATGTCAGCTTATTACGGACCTTTTGATATCCTTCCTTGCCTATAAATATTCGTAGTTACTTATCTTCACGCCCTTGTGCTTGTAGGTTGTCTCTGCACTAATGTTTTGATTGTCTTCCCAGTGGCACTATCTTTTATTCACGTAGAATTCATACGGTACCCTTAAGTACCTCGACTCATATCCAGAAATTTCCCAAGGGTCCTGATGCCATATCTGAGAGACAAAATTCTCCATGTTGGGGTTCCTTATGTTTATCTTGCATGATCTGTTGATCTGTCTGTAACTTCTTTTCTAGTCATGACTAGGCTCTTCCTGAATCAACTACTAGCTACTCGTCAGCCCATTCCCATATCCATATTCCGCGTGATCTCTTTTGGGTTACTTTCTTTGTCTAACTTACATCTTGCACTGGCTCCTTTTTTATCAATAACCTTCAGGGCAGGAACCCTTACTTCCTCTCCTTGACGTCGTGCTTGCGCAATATTATTGGATCGTAGCGTATCTGTAAGATTTGGATAAGTTCCATCTCATTCGTCTTTCATTTATCGCATTCTTACTTTACCATTCCATAGTCACTATAACCACTTAATTCTAGCTTAATGCCACATTACCCCATATTCCCCCCTTTAGGGATGTACTAAAAATTAAAGCCACGAGGATATACCTATATATATTTTACCTCTTCATCTTTGGCGTCCTTTCACATCATCAATGACCCTTAATCACCTTGCGATAATCCTTCTATACCAAGGATAACAAAATTCCTTACTCACGAGGGTGACACTTAGTATAACTGGCACATATAGTCCCTTTAGCTTAACTTTGCTCACATTGCTTGCTTTAGGGAAGCGTCTTCCTGAATGACCTTTACATATTATTCTTCTGTTTTCCATTCTATTATTGTGGAACGCAATCTTTGAAATTCTCATGATGCCGACTATTATCAAATCATTCGGTCCCTAATTCATGTTTAGTTTATCTTGTTCACCAGCTCATACTGATTTCCATCACTCTTGGGTATAACTTTTCCTTCTGGTAATCACGTTGGAGTCACAAACTTATTTCTCGAAATGAGGATATAACTTTATGGCCTATACTCTTTTGTTGTCTTAAGGTCCATCACCTTTCGTCTCTTCTTTCATTTGACTATTAGTTCTGTAACACTCTACTGTTTTCATCCATGTATCACACCTTATTCATAATGCTTCCTTATCTCTCTTCCCATTATTTTGCTAATATTTCTGCATATCCCTTTTCTTGTGAAAACTTCAATACGACACTCTTTCGCTTTTAGCTTTCCTTTTCTCCATCTAGTGGCTCTTCAAGTTGCTTAACGTTCTTGCTTTACTAGGGACATGAGCCACACTAAGGTAATACTTATCCCTTCAAGGCTTATAGTGCATGTCTTTGTAGTAAATGTATCTGGCTGCACTATTTTAGAGTGCGCCATCTGGGTGTCTCATAAAGAGATATGTTAGCACATTTGCAATATCCTTCGGAAATGTCAACTGACGCAATCAATTCATCCATCATATCTTCTTATACTACTTTTGTTAACCCCCATAGGGCATATCTGGAAGGGGTACGACCAATCGTATATACCTCTGTTACTATTGAATATAACTCAAAAAGCACATGTTCCTCTACCTTAATTATAAACGTTGTTAACCTTCATTAACTGGGTACCTCATACCCTTTTCACCTTGCTCCTTTTACTTGTTGAAACTTGTACTTATCTTCTTAATCTCTCATTATCCTTTACCATAAAGATGGATATGCATTCTTTCCTTAAGGCTTCTTATCAGGAAGCTTACACCTTTCAGTACACCCATGATCTGCTAAAAACCTCACATTTACTTATCGTAGGCATCATACAAAAATTCAATTCCTCTGACTAAGCTTTTTCTCAACTATCTCTCTTTCCAACCTTCTTTCCGGATATAGGTATCGTCTTATTACGAATAGAATAGAATTTTAAATTTTGAATTCTTATAAGTGAGCTCGACCATACGATCTAGAGTAAGAAGAAAGAGTGACAGTCCTAAATGCCTTGTAGCCTCCTACTTATAAGTGTGGTGCACGACACACCCATAAATAAGACTCTACTAGACACGGCTTGTAGATTCCCTAGGATAAAACTGCTTTGATACCACTTTTGTCACGACCCAAACCGATGGGCCGCAACGGGCACCCGGTACCTTACTTGACCGAGTACCAGCGTAACGTATCATCCTTATTACATCATCATATACTCGGGGCATACGAGCCTAATAGGACAACATAATCATTTATAAACTCAAAACATAGGCCGACAAGGCCATACAATCTTTTACGTACATGACATCTGTCTACAAGCCTCTAAGGATACATAATTGTCATAAATATCGGAACAGAGCCCCGCCATACCAAATAATACACATCTAAATCATACTGATCAAGCAAGCGACTCCGAAGCAAATGGAGCACCAACATCTTCCGCTGAGCTGATAGTCTACTTGGAGGGCTCTCGACCTGTCTATCAGGACCTACAGGCATGAAACGCAGCGTCCCCGGGCAAAAGGGACGTCAGTACGAATAATGTACCGAGTACGTAAGGCACATAAATAAGTACATAAGAGACATGGAAGAAATATAGAGCACATGACTCAACCTGTAAGCTTGAATAGCTTTGTAAATCATAAATTACTTTTAGCGTCATGCATATGCATATGAATGTCATGTCGTGCATAGGTACATGTTTCATAACATCATCAGCCTCTGAGGGCATCCCATCATATCATATCGGCCACTGTGGGCAAAATCATCATCGTATACCAGCTGATCAGGTGGTGGTGCGTATATAATGCCGTAACCTTTCCCATATCCCATATAAAAATATATACATACATATATACACGTATATAATGTCGTTTGAATATACATACATATATACGCGTATATAACGCCGTTTGAACCATATTTCAGCCATTGTGGGTAACATCATCATCATATACCACCTGATCAGGTGGTGGTGCGTATATAACACCGTAAACTTTTCCCGTATCCCATATACATATATTTACATATTTGCTCGTATATAACACCATCTGGTCATGGGTCAATGTGCATATGTAAATGCATGAAAAGCATATGAAATACGTCAATAAAATCTATCGGTACGTCATAAGGCCATTATGCCTCTAATTAATATCATGAAATAAACTTTACCAACATACGTATTTTCGAGACCCATGAACAGAAGATAATAATAATTATCATGGGGAATCAAGAATATAGACACCCCTACTATTTCTATGAAAAGAGTAATTTATAGAAACTTTGTATTTGCTCGTTTCTTCAGTAAATTTTGGACCATGCCAAAAGAAAGAAGGGATAGCCTTAACATACCTGAAGTAGGAATAAATCCGTATGATATTCTTGGGAAAGGTTGTACTGTGCTCTCGTAGAATCGCAAAATCCCGTTACGATTACACAGTATACCTTCGTTGCAAATCTCTTAGAATTGCAAATACATATTTGAAGCTTCATCCGTTTGCTTTCAATCAAGAAAGTTCTTTTATATGAATGACCATAATCACTAGTATCTCTTGTCCTACCTTTAGGATATAAACAATCCATATTACCGCCCCTAGGAGGACTATCTTTAGCTACTGGTAGCTTGAATTTCCAATCTCCTCAAATTGCAAATATAACATGTATTTTAATGGTTTATGTTAGAAGTCTTTACTAAAGAGAGTGGCCCCACTCTTTGTATGACTAAGCCACTATTATTCTTGATATGCTACATATAGGAAAGCTTTAAGAGTCACATTTTTGTGACTTTGTGGGCTGCCACGTTTAAGACCAAATCCTTATCCAATAATTTCCCACTTATCTCCTTAATTAGTTGGTTAATTCCCCATTAACAAATAATTGTCCAATTATCCATATAATTAGGAATTATCTCAAATTACTTAGAATACTACTTACTTTTATCACACTTTGTACACCTACTATCATGGTCATGTGGTACCTTGTATGGTACGAGTCTATAAATATCGGGTATTAACGATCGACCTGCATTTTATCCCAACATGCCAAACTTGGACGAAAAATTCATTTTTTTGCCTTGCTTCCCCTCTCACCTTCACGAATTTTCTCATCACTTGTTTGAAATAGCATAATAATTATAATCTCCAAATAATCTTTTCCTAGGACTGATGTCAATTACCTTACAACAAATTCAACGTACAATACTACAGGGTATCACATCGTCGTAATTTAATACAGCGAAGTGAACAGCATCGTAATGTAGTACTATAAGGTGTACCATCATCATAATATAATACTGCGGGATAACATAATCGTAATATAATACTGCGAGGCGTAACATCATCGTAATATAATATTACGGGATATAAAAGAGATGTACAAGACCCTCTGAGTTATGAGGGCTACTGAGACAGAGGGAGTTAAGTTGGCTTCCTATCGTCTGAAGGGAGCGGCATATTCGTGGTTTGAAATGTGGGAGAGTTCCCTTGGAGAGGGGAGCCCTCCGGCGAGGTGGGAGGATTTTGTGGATGCCTTTATGGATCATTTATTGCCTGCCGAGATTATGGCAGCCCGTGCGATAGAGTTTGATGCCCTCAAGCAGGGCAACATGAGTGTGTGGGAGTATCATATGGAGTTTGTGCGCTTGTCCAAATATGTTGTTCACATGGTGTCTACTATGGAGGCTAAAGTTCGTCGGTTTGTTCAGGGCTAGGGTCCCTTAGTTGTTAATGAAGCTGCTACAGCTGCCTTGCATTCGGATATGAATTATGGGAAGATCGTGGGATTCGCCCAGGCCACAGAGGCTCGGAAGTTGAAAATAAGGATGGAGAGAGAGATCAGTAGTAGGGCCCAATCACGGGGCAACCCTGGGAGCTCAGTTGGAGGTGTGAGATCAGCCCTTGGGAGAGGATCATCAGGGCCATCTCAGTCATATGCTCAGTCCTCAGCCAGGGTGTCGCCATCAGGACACAGTTATCAGTAGGGAGATCGTTATAGACCTGGTTCAGATAGCAGGAGGTTCCATCAGTCGAGTCGTTCAGGGGGGAGGTTCCAGCAGCAGCGGAGAGTCCCATGCCCTAAGTATGGGAGATTTCATACTGAGCCTTGTTACTTGGATATAGCGGTATGATATAGATGTTGAGAGAGAGGCCATATCCAGCGAGACTGTCGCACACCCAGTCAGGGTGCGGGTACTAATTCTCAGCCACCCAGCTCTTCGGCCGCTACATCTTCAGCACTCCCTCCAGCTCCAGCAGGGTGCGGTACAGTTAGGGGTGGAGCACGAGGTCGCGGGGGACCTAGTCGGTTCTATGCTTTGAGTGGTTGCCAGGATGCAGAGGCTTCCCCAGATGTTGTCACAGGTATTCTGACGGTTCAGTCACATAATGTTTATGCTCTTATTGATCCTGGGTCTTCTTTGTCATATGTTACTCCATTTATTGCTTCAAGTTTTGGGATAGAACCCGAACAGCTTCACGAGCCGTTCTCGGTGTTGACTCCGGTTGGCGATTCTATTACAACTGTGCGAGTCTATAGAAATTGTATTGTCACGGAGCGTTGTCGGGATACCATGGCTGATGTTATTGAGTTAGAAATGGTAGATTTTGATGTAATTATGGGGATGGATTGGCTCTATTCGTGCTTTTCTAAACTCGACTGCCGAACTAGAATCATGAGGCTGAAGTTTCCTAATGAATCAGTTATCAAGTGGGAGAGAAATAATTTTGTTCCAAGAGGTAGATTCATTTCCTACCTTAAAGACTCAAAGATGATCAGGAAAGGGTGCATCTATCATTTGGTTCGGGTTGCGGACACCACCTCAGAGGTGCCTGCCCCCGTGTCCGTGCCGTTTGTGAATGAGTTTCTTAAAGTGTTTTCGGACGAGCTTCCTGGGATTCCACCAGATAGAGAGATCGATTTCAGGATTGATTTATTGCCGGATACGCAGCCAATATCTATTCACATTACAGGATGGCACCAGCAAAATTAAGGGAGTTGAAAGAACAATTGAAAGATCTATTAGAAAAAGGTATCATTCGGCCAAGTGTGTCGCCTTGGGGTGCACCGGTTCTTTTTGTCAGAAAGAAGGATGGATCGCTTTAGATGTGTATTGATTATCGGCAGCTCAACAAGGTCACCATCAAGAATAAGTACCCATTGCCTCGGATAGATGATTTGTTTGACCAGTTTCAAGGTGCTAAGTTCTTCTCAAAGATTGATTTGTGGTCCGGGTATCATCAGTTAAAAATCAGGGAGCAGGATATTCCTAAAACTGCCTTCAGGACTCGATATGGGCACTTTGAATTTTTGGTAATGTCTTTTGGGCTAACCAACGCCCCAGCAGCTTTCATGGATCTTATGAATCGGGTTTTCAAATTGTTTCTCGACTCCTTTGTGATTGTCTTCATTGACGATATTCTTGTTTATTCTCGGAGTCAGGAGAATCATGCTAATCTCCTTAGGGCAGTTCTGCAGACTCTTCATTAGTACCAATTGTATGCAAAGTTTTCAAAATGTGAGTTTTGGATAGAATCAGTCACCTTTTTGGCCATGTTGTTTCCAGGGAGGGGATTCGGGTTGATCCCCAAAAGATTGCATCGGTGAAGGATTGGCCTAGGCCAACGACCCCGACAGATATTCGCAGTTTCTTGGGTATAGCTGGGTATTATCGGAGTTTCGTGGAGGGATTCTCTACTCTTGCCTCTCCATTGACTAAGCTGACGCATAAAGCAGTTAAGTTTCAGTGGTCCGATGCATGTGAAAAGAGTTTTCAGGAACTAAAGTCGAGATTGACTTCGGCACCAATGTTGACCTTGCCAGAAGTTTCAGAGGGATTTATGGTTTATTGTGATTCTTCGAAGGTTAGTTTGGGGTGTGTGTTGATGCAATGTGGTAAAGTTATAGTGTATGCTTCAAGGCATCTCAAGAATCACGAGAAGAATTATCCAACGCGTGATTTGGAGCTCGCGGCGGTGGTGTTTGCATTAAAAATCTGGCGGCATTATCTTTATGGGGACCATGTGGATGTGTTCACAGACCACAAGAGTCTTCAATATTTATGCAAGCAGAAGGAGTTGAACTTAAGGCAGCAGAGGTGGTTAGAATTGCTCAAGGACTATGATATGAATATTTTGTACCATTCAGGGAAGGCGAATGTGGTAGCCGACGCTCTTAGTCGGAAATCCATGGGTAGCTTGGCACATTTGGAATACGGTCAGAGGTTTTTGGCTCGGGAAGTTTATTAGTTGGCTAGTCTTGGGATCTGTCTTTCGACCTCAGACGAAGGGGATGTCGTGGTGCGTAATGGAGCAGATCTTTGCTTGTAGCAGAAGTCAAGGGAAAGAAATTCAGGGATCCGGCTTTGGCACAATTAAGGGAAGCAATTTTGAATCACAAGACTTCATCATTCTCACTCGACAATGATGATGGTGTCCTGCGGTGTCAAGAGAGGTTATGTGTTCCAAATGTGGATGATCTCCATGAAAGGGTGATGGCAGAGGCTCACAACTCCAGGTATTCAGTACACCTAGGTTCTACGAAGATGTATCATGATCTCAAAGAGATTTATTGGTGGAATGGTATGAAGAGGGGCGTGGCAGACTTTGTGGCTAGGTGTCCGACTTGTCAGCAAGTGAAGGCCGAGCATCAGAGGCCCGGTGGATTGACGCAGCTTATGGAAATACCTATGTGGAAATGGGAGATGATCAATATGGACTTTGTTGTGGGGTTACCTCGCACTCCGCGTAGGTTCGACTCAATTTTGGTGATAGTGGATCGACTCACGAAGTCGGTGCATTTCTTGCCAGTCAAGTCTACCGATACTGCAGAATAGTATGCTCAGTTGTATATCAAAGAAATAGTAAGGCTCCACGGCACTCCAATTTTTATTATCTCGGATCGAGGGGCCCAGTTCACAGCTAACTTTTGGAAAACATTTCAGCAAGGTTTGGGTACTCAAGTAAATCTCAGCACAGCATTCCATCCACAAATTGATGGGCAGGCAGAGCGTACAATTCAAACGCTTGAAGATATGTTGCGGGCTTGTGTATTAGATTTCAAGGGTAGCTGGGATGAACACTTGCCGCTTATAGAATTTTCTTATAATAACAGTTTCCATGCTAGTATCCAAATGGCCCCATTTGAGGCATTGTACAGAAGGAGGTGTAGGTCTCTGATCAGATGATTCGAGGTTGGCGAGCCGGAATTTCTAGGACCGAATATTGTACACCAAGCTATGGAAAACGTTAGGGTCATTCAGGAGAAGATGAAAACTGCTGAGAGTCGTCAGAAATCCTATGCGGACGTTCGTCGAAGAAATTTGGAGTTTCAAGTAGATGATTGGGTATTCTTGAAAGTATCTCCCATGAAGGGAGTATAGCAGTTTGGGAAGAAAAGAAAAGAGCCCTAGGTATGTCGGGCCGTATCGAATCGCTCAAAGGATAGGACAGGTGGCCTATCGGCTGGAATTGCCCCCTGAAATGTCATTAGTGCACCCAGTGTTCCATGTGTCTATGTTGAAGAAAGTGGTTAGAGATCCATCAGCCATCGTGCTAGTTGAGACTATTGACATTAATGAAGAATTATCGTATGAAGAGGTTCTGGTTGTTATTCTTTATAGGCAAGTCTGTAGATTGAGGACCAAAGAAATTGCTTCAGTTAAAGTGTTGTGGAAAAGTCAGCAAGTTGAGGAAGCCACGTGGGAAGCGGAAAATGAAATGAAAGAAAAATATCCCCATTTGTTTGAATAAGTCTGGTAATGATCGTGTGAACCGTCATCTCTAAGCAATTATATGTTATGTTCAGTTTTGTGCAAAAGCGCTCTATTTTCCCGTAATTGCTCTACTATTGTAACTTCTCAAGTTGCGCCAGAATTGTGTATGTTGTGACTATTTGAGTAATGTGCAACCCCTTGGAGTAAATGAAATTATGTGAAACTCATGTGATGGTTAAATGATTAATTGAGGTGTAGATTGGTAAGGATTAATTGAAGTGTATATGGCATGTTGAAGTAATTGAATTATATGGGATTTGTCGAGGTGACCAAATTATATGCAAGACCATGAAATAACTAGTTATGTGTGGAATTGGTTAAGAACATGAGTTTCGGGGGCTCTCTGATAGGTAGATAGGCTTAATTACAGAGGAAACTCTGGCGAAATTTTCAGAAAATATCAGAGTTAATAAAAATTGGGGGTTGGCATATTGTGTTTTCAAAACCAAATGATTTCCCGATCCTCATTCGAGGACGAATAATTTTATGTGGGGGAAGATGTAAAAACCCGTAAAATTTCTATGTCTAAAATAATGCCTGAATAGGTCCCTATGCTGTTATAACTTTAGAAACTCTTAAAATGGTCCTATTTTGAGTAAAAAGTATCCCAGAACTTGAAAGATTAAATTTTCCAGAAATTGCGCGTTATGCGACGCACTATGCGATCGCATAATAGGTATGCGGACCGCATAGTGGTCGCATACCTGGACAGTCTACTGTCTAAATGGAGGACAACTATGCTGCCCCGAATGAGATCGCATTTTGGGTATGCGGACCGCATAGTTGTCGCATTCTTGCCCCATGGTTTGTGCGAGGGAGGTTATGCGACGCACTATGCGATCGCATAACAGGTATGTGAACCGCATAGTGGTCGCATACTTGGTCAGTGTGGTTCCCATTTGGAGGCCAACTATGCGACAGGAATGCGGACCGCATAGCAGGAATGCGATCGCATTCCTAACCGCATCCCTATGTCGGGGCTCCTATTTTCTAAATTTAAAACTCGACCCCATGTTTTATAAAACACCCCTTCCCTTCATTTTTAACGAATTTCTGACCAAAAATAGAGAGAGAAGAAGAGAGTTCTTGAGAGAGAAGGTTTCAACATCATTCAATTTGATTTTTTCCAAAATCACTCAAGCCCGAAAATTATCAAGTTATTGTCATTTTCTTCACTCAAAGAGGTAAGTCTTCACCCTATTTCCCCAATTTCTCAGATTTTTTGTAAGAATAAAACACACTTAGGTTGGGTCTTGAAAATAAAAAGTGAAATCTTGCATGCATGTGAGTTAAACCCCATAATCTAGTAAAGGGAAAAACAAGTTTGGGTAATTATTCTCAAAAGGGGGTTAGTAGTCTAAAGGGTCACATAGTGTTTGATAAAATGCTCAATTAAGTACAAGATTCCTAATTCTATGTGAAATATGTCACATTGTGGAATAGATTGACGTTGCTAGACGGTCTGGTGAATTGTGATAGAAATTAAAAAGGGGACGACTCGAGGTATGTATGGCTAACTTTAATCTTCGTAGAGTCACCTTGTTGGTGTCCAAACATTTGGTATGAGTTTCTTGTTTAGTATATGTGAATTGATTATCTGATTGTGTTGAGGTGTGAGATTTCATTCTCTGATTTTTCTCTTAGTCAGCTATCGTGATAATTGAAATTGTAAAAGGTGATTTCTATGTGATTACTCTATCATGTGCAAGGTTCGTTAAATGCTTGAGTATGTTGGTATGAAAGAATGGTAACGAAATCAAATGTGTAAATATATCTAAGTGATAAAGGATGTGTAACAAGTGATGAAAAAGGAATTGTGAATTGATCTAATTGAACTAAATGACCATGGAAATATCGTATATGACTCATTGTTGGCAAGGTTTATTGTGGCTTAACTTCATATGGAATGTTGGTTGTAATGAATTCACATTCTTGTTGATGAGAACCTTTGTGGTTGAATTAATTGGCGATAAAGACTAGTGTGAACACATGATTGTTTGGGTATTATGAAATTGTACTCTTGATGATATGAAGCCCTGTGATTGAATTGTGGGCAGTTATTGTTTACTATGAAATGTGATGGTCCGGTGGGATCGCGTTGCACGCCGCAACACGAAGTAATAAGGGTGGGGAGGTAATAAGGGTGAAGTGTAAATTGTACTGTGGGATCGGGTTGCACGCTGCAACATGAAGTAATAAGGGTGGAGAGGTAATAAGGGTGAAATGTAAATTGTACGGTGGGATCGGGTTGCACGCTGCAACGTGAAGTAATAAGGGTGGAAAGGTAATAAGGGTGAAGTGTAAACTTACGGTGGGATCGGGTTGCACGCCGCAACACGAAGTAATAAGGGTGGTGAGGTAACAAGGGTGGAGTGTAAACTGTACGGTGGGACCAGGTTGCACGCCGCAACAGAATGTAATAAAGCTGAAATGTGATTGTGTTGAAATAGGAATCTATGAGGCTCTCAATTGTACTTGTTTCTATATCAATGTGCACTATGTGTTGGTTCCTTTAACTTCTTTCTATCTGTGCATGTCTTGATTTTACTTTGAGTAAAGTTTGCTCATACATACTAGTACTATTCCACAGTACTAACGTCCCTTTTACCGGGGGCGCTACATCTTTTATATAGATGTAGGTGGGTCCATAGCAGATAGCTCAGCTCGCCGTTAGTGGTGCCTCCTCCTCATCTTTCAGCAGTACTGGTGAGCATCACTTCCTCCTGGGGCCGTGTGTAATTCATGTCATCTCTTTTGAGTCTGTTATGTATTGTAAGGTATAGCCGGGGCCTTGTTGCCGGTGAAGTATTGTATAAAATCTTAGTATTCGTAGAGGCTCTATAGACATGATGTGGGTGTATATATGTATTTTGGGTAGTAACTGTACGTATTCGAAATCATGGTCCGTATGGGAAAGTTATGTCTGTATTGTGTATGTTTTGGAATCAATTGTTGAAATGCTAAAAGAGAAGTGAACTTAAGTTTGTAAATCCACGCTTAAATTCTAAGTTGTTATTTCATATAGAATATGGTGCATTGTATATAGGGGGCCAACGCGTTGGGTAGGAAAGGCAATCCAGGTCTACTTGACCAAGTTCAGTCGGTTAGGTGCCGGACTCATCCCTCGATTTTGGGTGTGACAAAAACTACCAATAAGGGTCTAAACAGGTTGACACAAGGCCCCAAACATGGCTCACTACCCATAAACAAATATAAACTTCTGAAAGACAGGATGTCGTAAGGTTTCAAATCGAATATGCGGCTTAATAGTCGCTATGAGACGGACCAAGTCACAATCCCTATCGGTGCACGCCCTCACGCTCGCCACCTAGCATGTGTGTCACCTCATTTACCAAAACAATATCAAATAACGGCATGTCATACCCTCAGGTTTAGAGTTACAATCGTTACTTACCTCAAAACAGCCCAAAAACTATTCTGCGATGCTCTTGCCCCTCAAATTGGCTCCCAAAAGCTCCGAATCGAAAACTATCAATTTACGCTAAAGGAACAAAACCCAATCGAAAACTATCAATTTAGACACAATTATCGAAATTCGGCCAAACCCGAGCTCTGAGCCCACGCTTCAGAATCCAATAAAAAATACATCACAAGAACCCTTATGCTCCCACGAGTCCGTACATACCAAGAACATCAAAATCGGACCACAATTGCCCACTCAAATCACCAAAAGAAATTTTTAAATTCCATGCACCTAACCTCCCCAATTTTGGGTTTAAATCCAACAATTTTGCGGTTTCATTACTTAGAAAACAACATATAATCGAGTTATGAAGTCTAAAATCTTACCTCCAAGTGATTCCCTTCGATCTCCTCTTCAAACCCTCTCAAAGAGCTCCAAACCCGCTCATCAATGGAGGAAAATAGACAAAAATTCGAAGAA
Source organism: Nicotiana knightiana (assembly GCA_005239525.1). Taxonomy (NCBI): domain Eukaryota; kingdom Viridiplantae; phylum Streptophyta; class Magnoliopsida; order Solanales; family Solanaceae; genus Nicotiana; species Nicotiana knightiana. The sequence goes on along the minus strand of MDKJ01147234.1, from coordinate 43,015 downwards.
AGGGCTATTTAAAACATTCTGCCTAGCACTAATATTTTCTTCAGTGCGATCGCGACTCCAGCCACCCAATCGCGATGCACAGACCAAACAACCCTACGCGTTCGCATAGCTCAAAATCCATCCCGCACACGCGCCCCAAAATACCTTATGCTACCGCACAAAGGGCCACGCGATCGCACTGCTTAACCTTCCCAACCTATGCAAACGCAATCCTTATTACACGGTCGCATAGAACAAATTGCATGCCCCAATCTTTCACTCTACGCGACCGTGGATGAATCCACGCAATCGCAATGAAGAAATCATTGCTGCCAAAACACCAGAAAACCAGCAATCTCCCAAAGATCGAAAGTGCCCGTTTGAGCATCTAAAACACACCCGAGGCCATTGGGACCTCAACCAACACACACCATAACATCATTCAAACTTAGTCAAGCCTTCGAAACACCAAAAACAACGCAAAAACACTAAAATCACATCAAATTCAAGCCTATGAACTTTGAAACTTCTATATTTCGCCAATGATGCCGAAACCAAGCAAAACACATCTGATTGACCTGAAATTTTTTACACATATCCAAAATGACATTACTATCCTGCTCTAACTGTTGGAATTCCATTTTGACCCCGATAGCCTATTTTCCCCTGCCGACCGGAAATCACCAAAAACTAACTCTCGCCAGTTCAAGCCTAATTCTACACCGGACATCAAAACTTCATTCCGAACACACTGCTAAGTCCCAAATCACCTAACGAAGTTATCGGAACCATAAAATCCGCATTCTAAGGTCGTTTACCAATAAGTCAACTTTTGGTTGACTTTTCCAACTATTGAACCAAGATAAGAGACTAAGTGTCTCGTTTCTCTCCAAAAATTGCTCCGAACCCGAGCCAACCAATCTAACACAACGTAATGAAGCTGAACCACATATGATGAAGCAGAAACGGGGGAAATGGGGCTAAACTCTTGGAACGACCGGTCGGGTCGTTATATCCTCCCCCACTTAAACATACGTTCGTCCTGGAACGTGCCAAGAGTTGTTCTCTAACACCATCAAACTACCGTATAACCTCGCCATGCAGATACTCGGGGGTGATCCCACGTCACCCTATCCCATATAGGTCCAATAGCACAACACACTCGAAATTTCAAAATCCAACCTGACCCATAAACCTTAGAACCAAATTTCCACTTCTGAAGTAATATACAAGATCAAAATTCCACAACTATAAACTGACCAGGTGTGAACATGCTGGATCAAGCCATATACGCAACCCCAAATGAAATCACATAATACACTGCATGACGCAAACACTCATAGTGATAATTGTTAACTACAATAACTACTCAGAACAACTCAATACCGGTACGTAACCTCTTATCGAGAAATGCCTCACTCTAGCACTTTCATATACTACCGATGATGAAAGAAACACGTGGAAACTAGCAACCATTCATCCAATCAGTCAGACATGAAGCTCCCCATTTGCAAACAGGAATTATAGCAGATTTCTAAGCCGACTCCCGATATTTATCCTTCCAACTATGCTATAGAAAATTCTGACAATATTCATTCTAGGTCCAATGACCTCTTCTCATCCAACACGACCACTCTGATGACATGACACATCGATAAAATTTGAAGCCATAACCTGTGAAACTCGTGCACTCAATAGCAACATCCCAAAGTAATCAAATTATATGAAAGATTCACACGGGAGGATTATCCCTCTATTAAAAATTACCATCATAACATCATGCTAAAAGCCTGGCACACATCATAAAAAAAATCAACACATACAAATCCAATACCAAAGGTCATACCCCTACATAATCTCCGCTACACTGCGCGATCTCATCCAAACGCTGGTCCACATGAAATACTACAAGCCACTTGGCTCAAAATCAATAACCATTTGAAATTCGACATCCAGTACTGAAAGTACATTTCTATAACCACAGGGAAATTGGACGATACCATGCCACACGAATCAGAAAGAACATAACCAATACGTCTCAATCCCGCAATACCCAATTACATACCTTACTCAAACCTAGCTATAAAGCCCAATTAGAACCGCACCATATGTGCATTTAACCAATAATCACCACTCCCCACAACACCGAAGGATAACTCATAGATCACTCCAAAACATGAATAAACTCAATCACAATCAAATGGTACATTCCTCAACAATAGAAATTTGGAGTCAGCAATTCTGACTCGGTGCAGAACACACACTCATACGGGCCTACCAATAACCCTGAATCAACTCTGGTCACCCCCAACAGATAGATAACTTTATCAAAAAGTTCACAGTGACTGAATCATGGTACATACTAACATCCGACTAGCTTTGCTCGCATATTCATAGTTCACTATCACAAAATAACATGTTTATGAGAACTCTCAGTCTCGAAGTCCATGAAGTGCATGAATTACTATATCTTATCTCAATTCCACCGCTCGAATATATAGCACAACCCTAATACTGAATCATTCAATAGAACCCATTTGCCTAATAGAGTACATTACGACCTGTATCGAAGAATTTCCATTATCCGAGTCATTCCCAGACTCCACCTCTGCACGTCATAACTGATCCACCAATATACCTCGAACTGAAACCAATACAACACATAATCGTGCAATCAACTTATCATTAACAGACTCCCCCACTTGGATCAAAGCCAATGATCAAGGAAAACAATAACTCACAATGCCCATAATAACACAACCCGTCTAATAACTCAATTCATCTACAATCTCGCATTCACCATTGTAATAGTCATGCCAACTTGCACAAGCGATCTAAACTCAATTACATCATATATCATTTACTGGTAGAAGAGAACTTGCTACCGAACAACATAAGGATCACACACCCCAGGAAAACCCGCAGGAGATACCCCTGTCGGCTTAGCCTCAAGTTGATGTCTCTCTCTACACTTCCGAAGATCATAACTATCACGCAATCACTACACCCTTCTGCATCTAAACAAAAACAATGCCTACCCTCGAGGCATCACAATATGCGGTATAAGAACCTGAAGCTGATGGTAGAACTAACACTTTGAAAAGTTTTGCATACATTCTCTTCTCCCTCAAGGTCTGAAGCACAACTCTCAAATGCTTCTCATGATCCTCCGAAGATTGGGAATACACCACGATATAGTCAATAAATGCGATGACGAAAGAATTCAGATAAGACTGGAATACACGGTGCATCAAGTGCATAAAGTTGTTGGGCATTGGTCAGTCCAAATGACATAATCAGAAACTCATAATAACCATATCTAGTTCTGAAAGCAATCTTCGAGATGTCTGGCGTCCGAATCTTCAACTGATGATAGCCGGAACGCAAGTCAATCTTGGAAAATTCCCCGGAACCCTGCAACTGATCAAACAACTCATCTATACGAGGCAAGGGATACCAATTCTTCACCGTAACCCTGTTCAGCTACCGATAATCAATACACATGCGCATAGAACCATCCACTTCTTCACAAAAAACACCGGTGCACCCCAAGGTGACAAACTAGGCCGAACGAACCCCTTATCTAGGAGTTCCTGACGCTGCTCCTTTAATTCCTTTAGCTCCACTGGTGCCATACGATAAGGTGGAATAGAAATAGGCTGAGCGCCTGGCACCAGGTCAATACCAAAATCAATGTCCCTGTCAGGTGGCATGCCTGGCAGGTCTGCAGGAAACATGTCCGGAAAGTCACGGACCACAGGAACCGAATCAATAGTGGGAGTCTCACCACTTACATCCCTCACAAAATCCAGGTACGATAAACACCCCTTCTCAACCAAACGTTGAGCCTTCAGGTAGGAAATCACCCTGCTAGGCACACACTCAGAAGAACCTCTCCACTCAACCCTCGGAAATCCTAGCATAGATAAGGTCACGGTCTTAGCGTGACAATCAAGAACAACATGATACGGAGATAACCAATCCATGCCCAATATCACATCAAAATCGACCATGCTGAGTGACAGTAGGTCCACTCGGGTCTCCAGACCCCCCAATATATATCACACACGACCGATACGCATGGTCCACAACAATAGTATCTCCCACCGGAGTCGACACATGAACAAACGTAACTGAAGACTCACAAAGGCATATCCAGAAAATAGGCAAAATATGATGAAACATAGGAATATGTATAACTAGGGTCAAATAAGGCCAAAGCATCTCGGCAACAGACTAAAACAATACCTGCGATCACTCTATCGAAGGCCATAGCATCAGGCCTGGCTGGAAAGGCATACATACGGGCCTGACCTCCATCGGCTCGACCTTTCCCTCTAGGGCGGCCTCTAGTTGACTGGCTACCACCCTTGGCTACGCGCATATGCCAGGATGCCATCAATGAATACAATAAAAAATGAGTGATAATACGGCTGGAATACACCGTTAATTAAATACATGAACTCTACTGGGACAATGATTAGCCCAAAAGACATCACCAAGAACTCACAACTCAACAGAAAGATCCACTTCACTCCACAACTAAACAACATGAGAGTTCTTCCAATACACTCGCAACTCAAAGCCATATACCACGTCGAGACAGAAATCAGACACTCAATAGTTCTTGCCACATTCCCAGCAACTCCTTTTGTCACAAACCACAGTCTGAACACATCTAACCATCAAATCACGCTCACCACATAGGCATCCAGCCCAAAAACCCCGTCAATAAGGACATCAACAGACATATAAGTCCCAAAATACATGTGCCCACACAACAAAATCTCAGCACTCAAGCCACAGAATGAATCCGGCCTCAAGTCCTCCAGACTGGCCCATTACCAACATGCCACAATCACATCTCATCCATGGAATTCACAAGTCATCGATGCACAGCTGATACCAAGCGCTCTCGGGCACGTTCAAATACATGGAAAGAATTTAAGAGTTATGCCCTTGGATGAATAAAATGAATTCGCACGACAAGAGTTCAAGAATGTGATATTTTCCTAAGGGTTCTGCAGCCTCTCGAAGATAAGTACAAACGTCTCCATACCGATCCACAAGACACTGCTAAACTTGCTCATGACTGATGATTCCTATGTAACCTAGCGCTTTGATACCAACTTGTCACGACCCCAAATCTAACTGGCCGTGATGGAGCCTATCGTGATACTAGGCTAGCCAATTTACTGAAAATAATAAAAATTATTTTCCATTTAATACATCAAATATCTAAATTTTGATAATAATTATGTTTCTTAAGCATTTCAAAACAGTATAATGATTAGAACATCTAAGCACAGTCCCAACATCTGGAGTCAACTGTCATGAGCATCTAAGAGATGATACAGTCTAATACAAATACTCTACTACAACAAGTCTGGGAAGTAAAGTACAATGATAGAATAGGAAGGAGAAAGTGTAGGCTGCGGACGCTGAGCAGCTACCTCACATTCTCTGAACAATGCTCCAAATGGGGTAGTTAAACTATCGCTCTGCTCCAGTACCTGAATCTGCACACAAGGTGCAGGGATTAACGTGAGTACGCCAACTCAATAAGTAACCAAAGTATCTAAAAACATGAGTGCAGTGACGAGCAATTAAACTTTATAGTTTCATAAAAAGAAGTACCAGTAAAGGTAATAGATCGAGTCAAGAGTCCATATTTAGCAAAGATTTCACGAAAACTCCAATTTCCATTTTAAAATCTTGTACAAGACATTAGTCAACATTTATCAAGAGGCTCTGTGCAAAGAAAAGTGAAATCAGTAGTTTCATAAATATATATCAGCCACTCGGGCACAGTGTCTCTCACAAATATAGCCTCTCAGGCAAGCCTCTTAGTCACTCGTAACTCTACTCTAATAAGTCAATGCTCACACTCAACACTCTCACTCAGCAGGTGCTATGTAACAACTGTTGTGGCATGCACCCCGATCCGATACGTGTGTGTGTGTGTGTGTATATATATATATATATATATATATATATTGTTGCGGCGCGCAGCCCGATCCATATATAATATATATTGCTGCGGCGTGCAGCCCGATCCATATAACATACGCTGCGGCGTGCAGCCCGATTCATATAATAGTAGACTGCGCTCACCGGGGGTGTACAGACTCCTGGAGGGGCTCCTTCAGCCCAAGCGCTATATTGCTGCAGCGTGCAGTCCGACCTATACATAATGTATATTGTTGCGGCATGCAGCCTGATCCACATATGATACATATATATTGTTGCGGCGTGCAGCCCGATCCATACATAATATATATTGTTGCGGCGTGCAGCCCGATCCATATGTAATATATAACATATCCATAACTATCCTCACATACTCGGCTCTCAGCTTGGACATATATATTGTTGCGGCGTGCAACCCGATCCATAACTATCCTCACATACTCAGCTCTCGGCCTGACTCAGTCATCCTCACAAGCCACTCGGGCAATTCATCTAAACTCACAGGACTCAGCCCAAAATACTTCTCAGAGTTTCAAAGCAGTATGATAACAGTAAAATAACAACAAGTGGTAAACATGACTGAGTTCACAGGTGTTCTATCAGGATAATGGTAGAATAGTATAAAAGTACCTCTGAGGGTCTAAATAAGTCGGCACAAGGCCCCAAACATGGCTCACAGCCCTTAAACAAATATAAAATTCTGAAAGACAGGATGTCGTAAGGTTTCAAATCGAATACGCGGCTTAATAGTCGCTACAGGATGGACCAAGTCACAATCCCTATCGGTTCACGCCCACACACTTGTCACCTAGCATGTGCGTCACCTCATTTACCAAAACATTATCAAATAACGGGGTGTCATACCCTCAGGTTTAGAGTTACAATCGTTACTTACCTCAAAATAGCCCAAAAACTATTCTGTGATGCTCTTGCCCCTCGAATTGGCTCCAAAAGCTCCGAATCTAACCAAAACCATATTAACGTCATCAATATACGCTAAAGGAACAAAACCCAATCGAAAACTATCAATTTAGACACAATTCTCGAAATTCGGCAAAATTCGAGCCTTGGACCCATATCCGATAAAAATTACATCACAAGAACCCTTATCCCTCCATGAGTCCGTACATACAAAGAACATCAAAAGCGGACCACAATTGCCCACTCAAATCACCAAACAAAATTTCCAAATTCCATGCACCTAACCTCCTCAATTTTGGGTTTGATCCAACAATTTTCTAGTTTAATTACTTAAAAAAACAACATATAATCGAATTATGAAGTCGAAAATCTTACCTCCAAGTGATTCCCTTTGATCTCCTCTTCAAACCCTCTCAAAGAGCTCTAAACTCGTTCATCAATGAAGGAAAATAGACAAAACATCGAAGAAAGGGCTATATAAAACATTCTTCCCAGCACTAATATTTTCTTCAGTGAGATAGCGACTCCAGCCACGCAATTGTGATGCACAGACCAGATAACCCTACGTGTTCGCATAGCTCAAAATCCATCCCACACACGCGCCTCAGAATACCTTATGCGATCGCACAAAGGGTCACGCGATCGCAATGTTTCACCTGCCCAACCTATACGATCGCAATCCTTATTACGTGATTGTATAGAACAAATTGTCTGCCCCAATATTTCACTCTACGCGATCGTAGTGATGAAACCACTGCTGCCAAAACACCAAAAAACCAGCAATCTCCCAAAGACCGAAAGTGCCCGTTTGAGCATCCAAAACACACCCGAGGCCCCCAGGACCTCAACCAATCCTACCAACACACCCCATAACATCATCTAAACTTAGTCGAGCCTATGAAACACCAAAAACAACGCAAAAACACTAAAATCACATCAAATTCAAGCCTATGAACTTTGAAACTTCTAAATTTCGCCAATGATGCTGAAACCAACCAAAACACATCTGATTGACATGAGATTTTGCACACATATCAAAAATGACATTAAGATCTTGCTCCAACTGTCGGAATTCCATTCCAACCCCGATAGCCTTTTTTCCCCCTGCCGACCAGAAATCGCCAAAAACTAACTCTCGCCAGTTCAAGCCTAATTCTACACAGGACATCAAAACTTCATTCCGAATCACCTAACGAAGCTATCCGAACCATAAAATCCGTATTCCGGGGTCGTTTACCAATAAGACTACTTCCAGTTGACTTTTCCAACTATTGAACCATGATAAGAGATTAAGTGTCTCCTTTCTCTCCAAAAATTGCTCCAAACCCGAGCCAACAATCTAACACAACGTAATGAAGTTGAACCACATATAATGAAGCAGAAACGGGGGAAACGGGGCTAAACTCTCGGAACGACCGGTCAGGTCGTTACATCAAGATCGGTAAAACATTTGAATACAGCCTTAAAACCCAGAGTCATCAGTCATGAGCAACTAAAAGGAAACACAAAATCTAATATTGTTTCCTTAATACAAACAAGTCTGAGAATATAAATAATGACTAAATAGGATGGAGAAAGGCAAGGTTGGGTACGCCGTGTAGCTACCTCGCAATCTCTGAAATGATCCAAAGAGAATAAACCAGCTCTCACTCAGCCCTGACACCTGAATCTGCACACAAGGTGTAGAGAGTAACGTGAGTACGCCAACTCAGTAAGTAACAATCATAACTAAAGACTGAGTGCATTAACGATCATTTAAAAAATCATGTAATTTCATAACATAAACAACAGTGGAAATAAATGAATCAAATCAGGAATTTAAATTGCGAACATTGCGTAAAAACTCCAATTTTCCCAAAAATATCGTATAAAACAAATGTTCATCATTATAAATAGAGGCTCAGTGAAAGGAAGAGTGGAAAAGGTAGTTTCATAAACATAGCCCCTCGGGCAAAGTATTACTCACAAATATAGCCTCTCGGGCAAGGTACCACTCACAAATACAGCCTCTCGGGAAAGCCTCTCAGTCACTCGTGACTCAACTTTCATCAATCAGTACTCACACTCAGCAATCACGCTCAATAGGTACCATATAATAATCGATGCGGCGTGCAGCCTGATCCATATATAGTCGACTGCGCTCATAGGGGGTGTGCAAACTCCGGAGGGGCTCCTACAGCCCAAGTGCTATATCGTTGCGGCGTGCAACCCGATCCATATATATATATATATAACACTGCGGCGTGCAGCCCGATCCATAACTATACTAACAATCTGGCCCTTGTCCTCACTCAGTCATCAACCTCACAAGCCACTCGGGCTTTTTAGTACAAACTCAGGAAACCCAGCCCAAAACAACTTTCATATATTAAAATAGAGTGATGATCAAGATTTGAACAATAAACAGGTATAAATCATGACTAAGGATATGCTTTCTATAAAGACCAGTGTGAGGATAATAGTAAAATACCCCCTTGAGGGTCCAAACAGTACAGGACAAGGCCCCAAACATGGCATTCAGACCAAGTTAACAGAATCATTTCTAAAACACATAGATATCACATAGAGTTTATCAGAATATGCAACTCTACAGTTGCCACGGGACGGACCAAGTCATAATTCCTATTGGTTCACGCCCACACGCCCGTCACCTCGCATGTGCGTCACCTCATTTATCAAAATAGTACGAAATTCTGGGGTTTCATACCCTCAGGTCAAGATTTACAATCGTTACTTACCTCAAACCGAATGACAATCTACTCCGCGATGCCCTTGCAGCTCGACTCGGCCTCAAATCTCCCCGAATCTATTCAAAATCAGATTCATATCATCAATATACGCTAAAGGAACAAAACCCACGCGAAAATAATCACATTACATCAAAAATCCCGAAATTGGCCAAACCCGACCTCCGGTCCCACGTCTCGCAATCCGATAAAAATTTCAAAACTAGAATCCTTATACTCTCACGAGTCCATACATACCAAATACATCAAAATCCAACAATAAATGACCCCTCAAATCCTCACATTAATCTCTCCAAATTTCAAGCCCTAATCCCGCAAGTTTCTTCCTAAATTCCCACCATTTCCATGATTAAATAGTAGAAAAATCATCATAAACACATGAAATGAAGCCCAAGTAACTTAAGAAATTGATAACCTTCGATTCCCTCTTGAAATAACTGCCCAAAGTTCCAAACCCGTCCAAAATGGTGTGGAAATGAGTGAAAATTCGCGAAGGCAACCTTTTATACTTTCTTCCTGTGTTACCGCATTTGCGGACAATTCATCACACCTGCGGTCCCAGGTCCGCACCTGCGGATTTCACTTAAAGTTCAACTTCCGCATCTGTGGCTCTCAACTCGCACCTGCGGGCTCGCAGGTGCGACCAAACTCTCGCTTCTCTACTTCTAGGCCAAGCCTCACTTTTCCGCACCTGCGTGTAGCCCTCCGCACATGCGACCATCGCACCTGTGGCTCCCTGCCTGCAGGTGCTGCCACATCAAAAAACCTGCACCAGCAGCAATTTGCTGCATTTTCCAATTTCCAACCTTCCGATGACCATCCGAAATTACCCCGACCCCCTTGGGGCCCCAACCAAATATACCAACACCTCATATAACATCATCCTAACTTAGTCGAACACTCAAAATAACATCAAAACACCAAATTTACTCAAAATTCACGCCTAAGGATTTCTAAACTTCCCAAATTCGCCAATAATGCCAAAACCAACCAAACCACATCCGAATGACCTGAAATTTTTCACACACATCCCAAATGACACCAAGCACCTATACCAACTTCCGGAATTCCATTCCGACTCCTATAGCTAATTTTTCCACTACCGACCGAAAATCGCCAAAAATCCAATTTTGGCAATTCAAGCCTAATTCTACCATGAACCTCCGAATATACTCCTGAGTCCCAAATCACCTAACGAAGCTATCCGAACCATAAAATTCCGAGATCATTTACCTATGAGTCAACTTTCGGTTGACTTTTCCAACTAAATCACCAACTTAAGAGACTAAGTGTCTCATTTCTCTCCACAATCAATCCGAACCCGAACCAATCAACCCAACACAACATAAAAGAGTTGAACCATACAATAATGAAGCATAAAATGGGGAAAACGGAGCTAAACTTTCGAAATGACCAGCCAGGTCGTTACATATATTTTCTCAACTTCTAATTTTCCTAATCTCATTACAAAGAGTACAAATTTTTGTATGCTTAATTCTTAAAATGGTAAAAAGATAACCTTCTTTTCTTGTGAGAAAATAATTTCTATCTTTACAATAAAGAAAATCTCATAAACTTTCTCATATTATGTGTATAATTTAAAGCATATTCGAAAGTAGTAATACTAATAACTATATAAAATCATATTTTTTAAACTTTTTACAAAAAATATTTCACTCAAAATACCATATCAAATGTATATAACGGTATCAAGGTTGTTAAACATATGGGGTCTTATAATAACATAGTTGCAAGTCCTCTATAATCTCATGAATGGTCTTAATCCCTTCAAGCTCATATGGATTACTATGACTCATTCTAATATTAAAGTACGGGATGTAACACGAACCTGCAAGGGGTTGGCCGCAGGTGCGATGCTGCAGATGTGGCTGGTTATGTGCAGGTGCGGAGCTGCGCTGGCATAGGGCAAGGTGCATGTGCGAGGGTGTAACCACATCTGTGAGCCCGCAAGTGCGAGCAAGGCTTTGCAGATGCAGAGTTGAGGGAGAGGTCTCTTTCTGCAGAAGTGAATGAGGGATCACAGAAGCGCCTCCGCAAGTGCAGAACCTTGAGCGCAGATGTGGGACCTGGGATTAAAGTGATTTCCGTATAAGCGGAGGATTTTACAGCAAAAGTTATTCCGTAGGTGAGGTTATTAGGCCGCAGGTGCGAAAATCCTGGGAAGTGTCTTATAAACGAGAATTCCAAGATTTTAAACATTTCAATCTCGGGTTTTGGAGATTCGTGAGAGGATTTTTGGGGGATTTCTTTATGTAAGTCACTTGTGGTCTAGATTATTCAATAATCTTGTCCCCCCATTGATTGTCCTACCTGGATTGTGTTTTTTTGAGGTGTAAATTGGGAATTTGAGGCTAGGGGTTTGGAGAGTTTGATTTGGGGATTTAAGTGTTTGGAGTTGGATTTTGGTAAATTTGGTATGGTTGGACTTGTGAATGAATGGGCTTTCGGGTTTTGTGACTGATGTGCCGTAGAATTTCAGCACTTTTGATACTAATTATATAGACTTTCGCTCGTCTTTTAAAGAATTTTAGTTATTTTTTGTGTAGTTTTGGTGTTCTGCAGTATACCAGACATAAAGAACCAAGAACACGGAAAAGATGTCAAAAACCTATAGAAATGCAGAAATGTGGCAGGTTTGCGATATCAAAAGTGATGTGCGGTCCGCAAATAAACCGCAGAATGAAGCAGTTGTTAAAGTTTCTGAGAGAGGAGTATGAGGTCTATTATGCGGTCGATAACGCTTGTGCGGACCGCATAAGTGCAAGAAAAAATTCTGCAAGAGCAATTTTGTGGCATAGTCTGCGATCACATAATCAACACGCAGAACGCATGACGCATTTGTGATGAACAACTGGCAACTAGGCATGAAACTATGCGGTGGATTTGCGTTTATGCGAACCGCGACATGATCTGCGACCCATTTGCAGTCGCAGATGTGATCTGCAGGGGTATTTTTAGATTAACTAGGGTTTTTGTGGGACATCTTGTTTGAAAAAGAATATGTATTAATAGCATTGAAAAAACCATTATTTTGGCAGCTTTTGAAGAGATAATCTTGTATCTTTGTAAGCTTTATGAATTTATTTATTGCTTTGTTCTTGGATACTAGTATGAGTAGCTAGTTTTAAATACTAAGATGTGGACCCTAAATGGGCGTAATGACAATGGGTGTTTACCTCTGAATATATATATATATATTATGGTTGGTTGATATTTATTCAATTCTTATGCTTCATTTAATGTTGGTGGTTACAAACATTGTCTGATGCCATTTCACTCTATCTTTACTTGAAAAAGTGGGTTAGGGTTTGGTAGAATTGAATAGAAAAAGCTCAAGGCTTTAAACCTTGTTTAATAGAATCGCTTAGGAATAAGTAGGTTCTATTTGGCATAAATTGGTTATTCTTAATTGCAACTATTTTATATTTGAGAAAATCATAAAGAGAAAATACTATCTAACTATTGGAAAATATTTGGTAGTCATTTAGAAACCATTTGCATATTAAAGGACCTTTCATTAGAAATATATCATATTAACATCGATAGCATTACATTCCATTGATGGGGACACAGTTTCCTTAATCAAATTATTTACATGCTCACAACAAAATATCTTTCTTTCTTTCACGTAATTACAACACTCTCTTTTAAGGTAATGGAGTAGGATTACGACTTAAGTCAAGTTTCACACTATTAAAGTAATATTTTCACACCTATTCCCTATAGGATTCAACATCAATCTAGTTGGGTTATTATATTTGACATCGACCACCTTACACCATTTATTTAGGTGTAATTTGAGTGTATCAAGTTTTGGCATCGTTGGCGGGGAATACGGTTTTCAAATTACTATTTAGTGTTTGCTTTACTTTACGTCTTCTTCTATTCCATCACAATTTTCTTGCTTTGCTTGGTGTCACTAGGTAAACATGAAAGAAGAAAACATTTTTGCGGATATAGATGAGTATATTCAGGATACAAATGCCATTGTCCCTCCAAGAGTTTATGCTGCCACCTTCAAGGTGGAACACAGTCTAATCCTAATGCTCAAGACAGAGGGGTTTTTCAGAAATTCCACAGATGATGATCCAACACAACATCTCATAAACTTCTTGGGTGTGTGTGCCATGCACAAGTTTCAAATGATACCCTAAGGCTGAGGTATTCAAGTACTCACTAACTGGAGTGGCAAGGCAATGGATCCAAAATTTACCACCTAATTTCATTCATACTTGGACCGAACTTGTCTGATCGTTCCTAGCTAAAATGGTTCCCACAAAGCAAGAAGTCTGAGCTCCGGGATAAAACTTTCTTCTTCAAGCTACTACTGGGAGAGCATCTACATGAGGCATGGGATTGATTCAAGCTATATCGATTGTGGTCACCGAATCATGGTTATCCGGACAACATCATGTTGGAGAATTTTTATATGGGCTTGGATCCTATGAATCAATCCATAGCCAAAAATGCAGTTGATGGATCCTTTATGGATAAAACATTTGCAAGGGCCATACAAATCCTTGGCAAGATGGAAGAACATAACCAAGCTTGGCACTCGGAAGACACTACGGGTGGAATTGCATATGGTACTCCTTCCTTCACCAACATAATTAAGGAGAACCAAGAAAGAGATCAAGTAATGTCGGGCTTTCTACCAACATCAATGTGTTGACTAAGATGTTCACTGAAAGCCAAATTAAAAAGGTGAATGTTGTGCAAGATGTGCAACCCTTGTCAAATGAGGATTACGAGGAAGCAAACTATGTCAACAACTGCCAAGGTAGTAGTTCTGGATAACAAAACCAATAGAGATCGAACCCGCAAGGGCAAGTCCATCAACAGTGGCGAAATGATCAAGGTAATTGGAGTAACAACAACAACAACTATTCAAATCGGAGTTCAAACCCCTATGTTCAACCAAAGGGGAATTATTCTAACTCTTCGTATTAGAAGGAAAGTTCTTCAAGTGAGTCCAAATTCGAAAACATGCTTGAAAGAGTATTGCAAAATCAAGAAAGATCTGACACTTCAATGAAGAACATGACCGAGCTTGTGGGTTCTCACACCGCATCCAAATACTCCAAATGAGTGAACTATCAAGAGAGAAAAATCTGAAGCAGTGGCACACTACCAAGTGACACAATAGCAAACCCAAAAGGTAATGGGAGTGGTCCGACTTCTCATTGTATGGAAATCACAACTCGAAGTGGGAAAATACTTCAAGGAGAGAATGAACAAGTGGTCGAAGTGGAAGAACCTGAACAAGAGGTTGAGGCACAAGTTGAGGTGCCAATTGTTGTTGAAGCTGAAAGACTCCCAAAGGAGGTGAAAATTCAAGAAGCAAACCGTGAAGAAGTCAAGGAAAAGGTAAAAGAGACACCAAAATCTCTAGCACCAATTCCTAGACTTCCTCCTCCTTTTCCTCAAAGACTTTCTAGGAGGGTTGATGATAGCAAACTTGAGAAGTTTTATGACATTCTCAAGAAATTATTGTTGAACATTCCATTTGTGGAAGCATTTCAAGAGATGCGGGGTTTTGTTAAGTACTTGAAGGACTAGATCACCCAGAAGAAAACCACCACGAATGAAGTGGTGAATGTGACTCACCGGGCTAGTTCCATCATTGCAACAACCACCGTTCAAAAGAAATAGGACCCGGGAGCTTTTACCATTCCATGCACTATCGGGTTGCGCGACTTTGCACGAGCTCTTTGTGATAATGGGGATAGCATCAACTTAATGCCTCTTGCTATTTACAAGCAAGAAAGGTTAGGTATGCCTAGGCCTACAAGTATGAGGTTGCAAACGGCCGACCGTTCAATAAAGAGACCGGTGGGAATTGTTGATGATGTTCTTGTGAAAGTGGGGAAGCTCCTCCTCCCTACCGACTTTGTTGTCCTTGATTATGCCATTGATAAATAAATCCCTATCATCTTGGGGAGACCATTCCTTGCTACCAGAAGAGCACTCATGGATTCGGAACGAAATGAGATCAAGTTTCGAGTTAGTGACGAAAAGGTTACCTTTCAAGTGAGTAAGAGTATGAAATTTCCACATGCATATAAAATCATCTCAGTCATTGATATTGTTGATAAGGTCGAGAATGCAGTCGAGTTAAATATGGAAGAAGAATTCCTTGGTGAGGCATTGACGGCTATTTGGGTAATTTTTTTATGGTGAAGACATAGATGGGTACATGGAGTCGGCAAATACATTGGAAAGGCTTGGTTCCTACACTTATGGACCAAAGAAAATTTCTCTTGACTTAGAGAATAGAGTCACTCCTCCCGCTAAGCCTTCAATTATTGAGCCACCACAACTTGATCGCAAGCCACTTCTACCCCACTTAAAGTATAAATTTCTTGGCTCTAACGAAACTCTACCTGTAATCATTTCTTCTTTGTTGAATGATGTGCAGGTTGAACACTTGTTGAATATCCTGAGGGAGCACAGACAGGCCACTGGGTGGACAATAGCGGACATCCGAGGGATTCCCCCTGGAATTTGTGAGCACAAGATACAATTGGCGCAAAAGATCAAACCTAGCGCGGAGCATCAAAGAAGGTTAAATCATTCCATGCAAGAGGTGCTAAAGAAGGAAATCATAAAATGGTTAGATGAAGGGGTTGTCTACCCCATTGCCGATAGCCCTTGGGTGAGTCCGGTGAAATGTGTGCCAAAGAAAGGAGGCATGACCGTGATTCAAAATGACAAAAATGAGCTCATCCCAACGAGGACGGTGACTGGGTGGAGAGTTTGCATGGACTACTGGAAGCTCAATAGTTCTACTTGCAAGGACCGTTTCCCTATGCCTTTTATTGATCAAACGCTTGATCGGCTAGCGGGAAGGTCATTCTATTTATTCTTGGATGGTTATTTTGGCTATAACCAAATCAAGATCGCCTTAGAAGATCAAGAGAAGACAACATTCACATTCCCGCATGGGACCTTTGTCTTTAGTCGTATGCCATTTGGGCTATGCAATGCCCCGACTACCTTTCAATGGTGCATGATGTCAATCTTCTCGGACATGGTGGATGATTTCCTAGAGGCGTGTAGTTGGTGACTCCTTTGAGCATTGCATTGACAGCCTTAGGCAAGTTCTAAAAAGATGTGAGGATAACCTTGTGCTAAATTGGGAAAAGTGGCACTTCATGGTGGACAAGGGTATTGTTCTGCGCCACAAAATTTCCAAGCAAGTCATAGAGGTTGATCAGGAGGATCGAGATCATTTCCAAGCTTCCTCCCCCCACTTAGGTAAAAGGCGTTCGGAGCTTTTTGGGGCATGCCAGTTTTTATAGGCATTTTATCAAGGAATTCTCAAAAATTGCAAGTCCTATGTGCAAGCTCCTTGAAAAAGATGCAAAGTTTGAATTCGATGAGAAGTGTCTCAAAGCTTTTGAGGAATCGAAAGAGAGGCTCACCACGGCACCTATTATTGTCACACCTGATTGGTCTCTTCCATTTGAACTCATGGGTGACGTCAGTGGTGTAGCTATTGGGGCGGTACTTGTTAAACGGCATAACAATATCCTTCATCCTGTCTACTATGCAAGCAAGACACTCAATGACGCACAAATGAATCACACGGTTACTGAGCAAGAACTGCTTGCCATTGTCTATGCTTTTGAAAAATTCTGGGCCTATTTGTTAGGGTCCAAAGTGAAAGTCCACACCGATCTTCGGGCCTATTCGGAAAGGAACAAAGAATCAGGTTGTGGATCACTTATCTAGGCTTGAAGATGCACGGAGACCAAAAGAAGATCTTGAATTTAATGATGCCTTTCCAGATGAGCACATATTGGCATTGTCAAGCACCTTCACTCCTTGGTATGCCGACATCGCTAACTTCTTTATTAGTGACCTTATTCCCGACAGATTGGAAGCTTATCAAAAGAAAAATTTCTTGCGGGAGTGTAGGAAATAATATTGGGAGGAACCCTTTTTGTTCCGAATTTATGCTGACAACATCATTCAGCGTTGTGTTCCAAAAGATGAGGTAATGCAAATTATCAAAGCACTCATGACTCCCTAGTTGGGGGCCATCATGGTGGAAATCGTACTGCGGCAAAAGTGCTTGAATGTGGCTATTATTGGTCATCGATCTACCAAGACGCAAATCAAATGGTCAAGGCATGTGATCAATGTCAAAGACAAGAGTCAATTTCCAAAACACGAGATGCCTATGAACTTTGTAATGGAGGTCGAGATCTTTGATGTGTGGGGGATAGACTTCATGGGTCCCTTTGTAAGCTCTTATGGCATGACATATATTTTGGTGGCAGTTGACTATGTCTCCAAATGGGTCGAGGAAATTTCCTTTCCCAACAATGAGGAAAAGAGTGTAACCGCTTTCTTGAAGAAGAACATATTTATGCGGTTTGGTACCCCAAGGGCCATCCTTAGTGATGGTGGTTCTCACTTTTGAAAGAAGGCTTTCACCCGGCTGCTCGAAAAATATGGAGTCAAGCAAAAAGTGACCACCCCTTACATCTTCAGTCGATCGGCAGGTTGAAGTTTCCAATAGGGAGATCAGAAACATCCTAGCAAAAACTATTAATGCAAATAGGACTGACTGGTCAAGGAAGCTAGATGACGCAAATTGTGGGCATAACGCACATCATTTAAGACTCCCATTGGCAACTCACCATACCGGTTGGTATTTGGTAAGACGTGTCACTTGCTAGTGGAGCTTGAACACAAAGACATGTGGGAATTGAAAAAGCTAAATCTTAACTGGGCCGAAGCTGCTAATCTAAGAATGACATAACTCAACGAGATGGAAGAATTCCGTCTTCATGCCTATGAGAGTGCAGCCATGTATAAGGAAGGAATTAAGTTTGTTCATGACAAGAATATTTTGAAGCGGGAATTAAAATTTGGTGACTTGGTCTTACTCTTCAACTCAAGAATCATGTTATTTTCGGGCAAAATCAAATCCAAATGGTCCGGCCCATTCAAAGTTGTGAATGTGTCCTCCTATGGCGCTATTGAATTGAAGTATGAGGACGGGATTCGAACTTTCAAAGTAAATGGACAATGGGTCAAGCATTACCTCGGAACCACAGGAGAAAGGCAGTTGGTAGAACAATTCGCACTCAAGGACAGTGCTACACCAAACCCCAGCACTAATTAGAAAAAATAGGGACAACATTGTCGTGCCACAATGTTAAATCAAACGCTTCTTGGGAGGCAACCCATGTGTGGTAACACTTTTTGGTTAGATATTAATTTATGTAGGTTTAGTTGTTAGTGTTGAGCAGTTTGACGTGTGTATTAGAATGCAGGTAACCCAAAATACAATGAAATAGGGTGCAAGGGCTAAGAAAAATGAAGGAAAGCGGGACTTGTGGTCTGTGGCAACATATACGGTCGCATAATGCCTTTGCGGACTGCATAGTGGTCGCAGACACACTCAGAATAAAATGCTATTTTAGCCCTAAAAAATGCTGTGAGATTTTTCTTTCTGTGGCTTGCATAACGATTGTGCGACCGCAGAATCGATCGCAACACGTACTTGCCTCATGTAGCCACTAACTCATCGCGTTACACATATGTGACCACATAATGTGTTATGCGATGCACTTTTTCAACTTCACATGTATTAAAACCTTAACTCCTCGAATTTCAGTCGCACATTCACATTCTTACACACAAGCACTGCATAACACAAAAGCAAAGATAAAATAAAAAATAAATAAAAAATACAAAGACCAAAAACATCGGAACAACAACACAAAATCACAAAAAGAAAAAGGATATGCAAGGAAAGGGGTCACCTGGTTCATGTTTCAGGACATAATTTTCAAATCCTCTGCTACCTGGTATGTAAAATTCCACCCTTTTCTCTTTCTTGCTCGCATTGAAGAAGACCATGTGCCTTCACTCCCCTTTACCCCTCTTCTCAATCCATTGATATGGGTGTTCATGTGTGCATGGTTAAATTTAGACTCATTATTTGGGGGAGAATTTATGCTGTGGGTATTTGGGGATTTAAACTTCAGAGTCGGACTAGAAGAACAGGGGTTGGGAAGTTATGTGCCATAACTGAGTGTAGCTATTAGAGGCCTCTGTGTTTGATACTGGGTAGGAAGACCTTTTGACTAATGACGATGATTTTTGCGGTCCACATAACTGTTTTGCGGTCCGCATAACTATTTTACGGTCCGCAGAATCATCGCATTTTTCGTCCTAGGTATCTTTCTAAAAGGAATTTGTGTGGTTGGATTCACAATCGTAGAAACGAAAAGTTTCGCAGACTGAGGCATATAATTTTCCGAATCTGAAGGTCAAAATGTGACCAATCTGCGTTCGCATAAGTTGGTTTGCGACCACTTCTGCGGACCGCATATCTTTCTTTGTTACTGAGAGTTGTATTATGTGATAGGTTTGCGTCTCACAGAGTTATTATACGATCACATACGTGAACGCAGAAACTTCTTGTTTCTTTATTTGTTCTCAATATTTTATCCATGCCATCTCACATGCTCACTTATTGATTAATTGACAGTAATGGCACCAAATAAATCCCTAGCATCACGACAACCTCCCGCTAGAGGAAAGAAATGGGTTGCTACCATGAGCCAACAAGCACAGTAATCCAAACGCCCATGGCCCGACACAGATATAAGCATATATGTACACTCCTCCTAGTCTGAAGAGGAGGAAGCACGGACTAATCTTATGCTATCCATTGACCTCTTTGCTGAAGCATGCTGGAAAAGTGGTGAAGATCTCAAGTTTAGGGTCCCCGGCTCTTGGAACTTGTACAGAGATGGCTTAGCAAAGAGAAAAATCATTTGAAGAAAAGAAGCTAGGCTTGAACGTTTTAAACGAACATTACCCTCATGTGCTTGAAAATATTAAAAAGAGGAAAGGGGAGTTCTTCACTCAAGTTCCGGGGGAGTACAACGAGACGCTCGTTAGGGAGTCCTATGCTGCATATGCTGCCTCCAGGAATGCTGAGTAGAAGCAAAATCGTATATTATTGCAATCTATCCTCATTCAAGGGGTTCAATTACTCTGTGATGCCTCATCGATCAACAATATATTTTGAGGATTGCGAGCCAGGCACGGCCGAATATGATGCAAAACTTGCCAATAAAGAATCCGAGCGTGCTTGGGTTGCCTCTGTCATAACCAAGGGAACTCCATCCTAGATAGCTCCGCGCCAAAAGGTTTTCATGAGGGATCTTACCCAGGAAGGACGATATTGGCTCAGTTTGGTCTGCTTTCGTCTAATGCCTTCTATAAATGAAACAGACATAAGTATCGAGAAGGCAATCTGCATTACATGCACCATGACGGGTATCAAAGTTGATGTGGGAGAGATTTTATTATGTGAGATTGGAATCATAAAAAATCAGAAAGAAACATCACTCCCCTTCCCATGCTTGATCAGTGCTTTTTGTTAAGCTGGGAAAGTTCATCCTATCCCCAAACATGACTGCATCGAAAAAGCTGTTCAAAATATTGACATCACCCGGATCAATGATGCTGCAGAAAAGGTGATAGACAACCCACCAGAGCCTTCACTACTCCTCTAGAGTCAGGAGCACATGATGCTCCCTCACTGCTTGAAACTCCTTCCGCACCAGCCACAGCCACTACACAACCACCTGCTTCCTTACCTGCACTCTCAAAGCTTGGTCAACTGACACAACATGCCAATGCCAAAGTAGACCGACTGACGAAAGAACATCCATCTCTCATCCGGCAAGCACTAGCCCCTATCCAAACCTCAGTTAGTGTTCTTCAAAAAAAGCATCAATTTCATGAAAATCGACTCAAGCACTTTGAAGTGCGCCTTAAGAGGGTCGAGCGAGGTGAAGACGGATACATGCCTCAACTCCAAAAGGATGTAGCTGAGCTGAAGTCAGATTTTCACAAGATGCAAAATTTGGAGTTTGATTTGACCTCCCTCTTTCCAAAGGAAGGGGAGCAGGGCACTGGTACCTCCTATATTCTGAGCCTTGACCTTGATTCACAAACCTCATGACAGCTCCGATGGCCCATGGTACTGGGGCTTCATAAGCTTCGGACTCCGTTGTGCACACTGTTACTCATTCAGAAGAGGAATCGGAGGGTCTAAGGTGGAAACTGATGAGAGAGAAATTGAGGAGGAGGAATTTGATGAGGAGGGATAGCTTGAGGAGAATGATGATCAACTGGATAACAGAGGCAAACAAATTGTTGTCTCTACAGATACACATGATGAGGACGAAGCAGATGTGCTGATAGCCATTGCACATTCCCTTGCAGACATGGTCGCCAAAGCCACTCCCACGACCACACAACCATCACTAGGTGAGGCTAGCAGCTCCCAGGTCCAAGACCCAGCTTCACAGCAGGTGGAGCTTCCTATTCTTGTTTCATACACCACTACACAGTCTGAGGTTCCACCTATTGCTTCCACAGTATCATCCTCCGACCCCACAGCTGCCTCGGATGTTCTAGCCTCTCCTATCACCTAGTGCACCCCAGGAAGCCCCTAAACTTTGATCTTACTTTCTCAATGCATTGGGGACAATGCATGCTCTTTGGTTGGGGGTGGGGTAGTGAATGAATCTATAAATTCTTTACTTTAATAGTGTAGATTTGTATATAGAAATGAATTCCCCTTGGTTTTTATTCGTCGGGTTCTTTTCCAATGGTGTAATAGTAGAACCATGGTGGTAGCACAAAACGTTTTGACTTGTTTGGTGTTTTTGTTCTAGCTTCAAGCATGTCATAAGTTTTTGTTGAATAAATTACAACCTTCTAATTTTGTAAATAAATGGTCAGTCATTCTTGTGAACTTGAGGCTCTCTTTTTGACTTTGTGCTTACTTAGAGTCTCAAATATCATGTGATGCATCTTTGAGTTGACTTTATTCACTTGAGGGCTGAAATTATGCCAAGTCGAACAGTCCATGCATTGTGAATGAGTGAGGATTTGTATAAATAATGCATGTGCTTAACATGTGATGTCTAGAACTTGCCCGATTGGTTTCTTAATGCAATTCTCAGGTTAATGATTGGGTTTTGAAATGATCTTACTCTCTTTGTGATTGCAAGCCAATTTTTGACCAAATTGACCACCCTGGTACATCGTTTATCTTAGTTACCCCCATTGAGCCTTCAACCTTTTATTTGGCTACCATATTACAAACCTTTACCCCCTTTGTGAAATAACTCCCTCTTTTGAACCCATCCTTCCTTGAAGGATTAAGAATGAGGCTAAAAGCCTAAGTTGGGGGGTGCCGAACGTTAAGTGGAAATTGATAAGGTTGCTCATTGTGTGTAGAAGAAAAAGCCTCAAAGTTGTGTATATGAAGATATTCAAGCTCCAACGGAAAAGAAAAGAAAAACATCTGTACATATAAAAAAATGGTGTGGAGTCTTGTGAAAACTGAAGAAATACTTTGAGGTGGTTCTATCTTGGTAACTCGAGGTCAATAAGTGTTATGTGATAAAGAAGCAAAGTGTATGTAGAGTTCAAGGAGGGTACAGCCACTACATTCCCAAATATTCGTCCAACCCGTCCCAAAGCCTACACTACTACCTGTGAAAAGTCCTTTGTGATCTACAACCAATTATTCCTGAGATAGTAGCGAGTTAAAATAAGGGTAAGCATATGGACTGATACTTGTAGCATTTAGCCTTCTTTCTGAGTGCAAGAGTGTTTGATTGTATCCCCTGTACATATTTGTTGAGTTGGGAATTTTCTTTGTTGTGAGCACGCATGAATTGTAATATTTAGCAGAAGTTAGGTTCTTAACGTAGGATACAAGTGCACACTTAGCTGTGGGCTCAGTCATTTTGCTTGAGGCTTGAAGTTTACAAGTTGATTATTCGAATTGCTAAATGATCGTTGTCTTCCACGAAGGGTGAATAAAAGAAGTTACATGCTTGTTACCTGACAGTCAGCACCATCTATAGTCACTACTATTTTGTGATCTGTCGGAAATAGATTAGTATATGATAGGATGACAACATTTTAGTTGCTTGAGGACAAGCAAGAGTCTAAGTTGGGGTGTTTGATATGCCATAGAATTTCGGCACTTTTGATACTAATTACATAGACTTTCGCTCGTCTTTTAAAGCATTTTTTGTTATTCCTTATGTAGTTTTGGTGTTTTGAAATATAACAGACTTGAAGAACCAAAAACATGGAAAAGATGTCAAAACACATAGAATGGAAGAAATGTGGCAGGTTCGCGACCGCAAAAGTGATGTGTGGTCTGTTCTAGCCGCAGAATGAAGCAGTTGTTCCAATTTCTGTGAGAGGAGTATGCGGCCTGCGGACACATAATGTTTGTGTAGACCGCATAATGACCGCATAAGTGCAAGAAAGAATTATGCGAGAGCAATTTTACGACACATTCTGCGATCGGATAATCAACATGCGGACCGCATAACGGATCTACGATGAACAACTGGGCAAGAGGTGTGAAACTATGCGGTGGATTTGCATTTATGTGGACCGTGAACGTGATCTGCGACCCATTTTGCGGTCACATATTTCATCTGCATGGGTATCTTTGTCAAAATTTGACCCCGACTTTTAGCCCATTAAATAGATTAACTAGGGTTTTTGTGGGACATCATGTCTGAAAAAGAGGCTACATTGAGAGCATTGAGTACACCATTTTTTTGGAAGCTTTTAAAGAGAGAATCTTGCATATTTGTATGCTTTATGACTTTATTTATTGCTTTGTTCTTGGATTCTAGTATGAGTAGCTAGTTTTAGATACTGAGGTTGTGGACCCTAAATGGGTGTAATGTTTGTGGGTGTTTACTATTGAATATATATATATATATATATATATATATATATATATATATATATATATATATATATATATATATATATATATATATATATATATATATATATATATATATATATATATATATATATATATATATATATATATATATATATATATATATATATATATATAATGGTTGGTAGATGTTTATTCATTTATCACACTTCATTTAATTTTGGTGGTTGCAAACATCACTCTATCTTTACTTGGAAAAGTGGGTTAGGGTTTGGTAGAATTGAATAGCAAAAACTCAAGGCTTTAAACCTTGTTTAATAGAATCGCTTAGGAATAAGTGGGTTATATTTGGCATAAATTGGCTATTCTTAATTTTAACTCTTTTATATTTGGGAAAATCATAAAGAGAAAATACTACCTAACTATTGGAAAATATTGGGTAGTCATTTAGAAATCCTTTGCATATCAAAGGACCTTCCATTAGAAATATATCATATTAACACCTATAGCATTACATTCCGTTGATGGGGACACAACCTTGATTTCCTTAATCAAATTAATTACATTCTCATAACAAAATAGTTTTCTTTATTACACATAATTACAACACTCTCTTTTAAGCTAATAGAGTAGGATTACGACCTAAGTCATGTTTCACACTATTCAAGTAATATTTTCACACCTATTCCCTATGGGATTCGACCCCAACCCAGTTGGGTTGTTATATTTGACATCGACCTTCTTTCACCATATTTTAAGGTATAATTTGAGTGTATTAGTGACTTTTATCAATTTTCGAGACGTGGGTCTGGGGCTGGCGTTTTAACCGATTTTTGACTCTTGATTAATAACTTAGTACTTTTCTTACTGAATTGATTCCTTTAGATCATGTTGATTAGATTGCATTGTTTATGGCTAGATTCGAGGCATTCGGAGGCCGTTTCGCAAGGCAAGAGTGTTGGAGTAGAGATTTGCACAGATTGCGGTAAGTAACAGTTCTAAATTTTGTTCTGAGGGTATGAAACCCCGTATTATATGTCATGTGTTTGGATTTTAGGTGACGCACATGCTAAGTGACGGATGTGTGGGCGTGTGGGCGTGCACCGTAGGAATTGTGACTTGGTAAATCTGTGGAACTATGAAGTTGAATAACCTGTTGGTGTCCGAATACTCTCCATGTGTTATAGAAATTTAACTGCAAATCATGTTTTCACCATGTGTTTGACTCTGTAAGGATCAACAGATGTCGTGTGATGTTGAATTATATGATAAATTGTTGTTTCTAATCCGCTTGCATATTATGTCTCGGTCTCTATTGTTCGTATCGATACATTATATTATTGCTATTTGGGTTGATTATCATGATTTTCGAGAGCCAAAGAGACTAGAGAGATTGATGACTTAGTGAGGTTGAGGGCCTGATTATGAGGATATTTATGGGATCGGGCTGCATGCCGCAACATGTTTCATTAATTTATTCCATGATTGGCTTGTTATTGCAACTAGGATGAAGGAGCCCCTCTGGAGTCTATACACACCCCTAGTGAGCGCAGGTACCTACTGAGTGCGAGTGCCAAGTGCTGAGAGAATTAGAGGAATGAGTGACTGTAAGGAATGAGTGATTGTGATGTTAGAGTGAATGGGAGGACTGAGTGATTGTTGCTCTGAGAAGATGTGACTTTTATTTATTTTGCACTTCAGCTGTCATATATAACCGTCTTGTAATTTTTGAGAGATATTATATTCTGTTTTACGTGAACTTGACGTGGATTAACTATTGTGGCCTAAATTGTCAAACTTGAAAGCATGCCTACCTTCCTGTGTTGAAATTACTGTAATTGAACTCGTCACTACTTTCAGTCCTTTATTTAGCATAAGACTGCCTTGACCACTGCTCCAAATCTAGTTTTGCCTTCAGCTTCAGGCTCCTATACAGTGTATTGTGATGCTTCTCGGATCGGTATTGGGTGTTTCTTGATGCAGGGAGGTAGAGTAATTGCTTATGCTTCGAGTCAGTTGAAGCCCCATGAGAAGAACTACCATGTTCATGATTTGGAGTTGACTTTCATCGTTCATGCATTGAATATTTGGAAGCACTATCTCTATGGTGTGTCTTGCGAGGTATTTACAGACCATCAGAGTCTCCAGCACTTGTTTAATAAAAGGACCTAAATTTGAGGTTGTGGAGATGGTTGGAGCTGCTAAAAGACTGTGATATTACTATTTTGTATCATCCCGGGAAGGCCAATACAGTGGCCAATGCCTTGAGTATAAAGTCAGTGAGTATGGGTAGCCTTGCATTCATTCCTGTTGATGAGAGACCCTTTGTAGTTGACGTTCAGTCCTTGGCCAACTAGTTCGTGAGATTAGATATTTTGGAGCCCGGTCGCGTTCTGGCTTGTGTGGTTTCTCGATCTTGCTTATATGATCGCATCAGAGAGGGCCAGTATGATTATCCCCATTTGCTTGTCCTTAAGGAGATAGTTCAG
Organism: Nicotiana knightiana; assembly: GCA_005239525.1. Classification (NCBI taxonomy): domain Eukaryota; kingdom Viridiplantae; phylum Streptophyta; class Magnoliopsida; order Solanales; family Solanaceae; genus Nicotiana; species Nicotiana knightiana. Next base: position 16,121 of record MDKJ01147234.1, on the reverse strand, counting down.
CACGGTGATGCCATAGATGTTACTATTGGGAATGATGGGGTATTGAGGATGCAGGGTCGGATTTGTGTGCCTAATGTAGATGGGCTACGCGAGTTGATTTCTGATGAGGCCCACAGTTCATGGTATTCCATTCATCCAGGTGCCGTGAAGATGTACCAGGACTTGAGGCATCATTATTGGTGGAGGAGGATGAAGAAGTATATAGTGGAGTTGTAGCTCAGTGCCTCAACTGGCAGCAGGTAAGTGTGAGCACCAGAGACCGGGTGGATTGCTTCAGAGGCTAGAGATTCCAGAGTGGAAATGTGAGCGGATCACTATGGATTTCGTAGTTGGACTCCCGCAGACTTCGAGTAAGTTTGATGCTATTTGGGTGATTGTGGATCGGCTAACCAAGTCCGCACTTCATTCCAGTTAGGACTACTTATTCTTTATAGTAGTTGGCTGATATTTACATCTGTGAGATCGTTCACCTTCACGGTGTGACGGTGTCCATAATTTCAGATCGTGACACGTAGTTTACATTGCAATTTTAGAGAGCGGTATAGCGATAGTTGGGCACCCTGGTTGAGTTGATTACAACATTTCACCCTCAGACGGACGGAAAGTTCGAGTGCACTATTTAGATATTGGAGGACATGTTACGTGGCTGTGCATTGATTTTAGGGGTTTATGGGATCAGTTTATGCTACTCGCGTAGTTTGCCTACAACAACAGCTAGCGGTCGAGCATTCAGATGGACCCGTACGAGGCTTTGTATAGGAGACGGTGCCGATCTCTGGTGGGTTGGTTCGAGCCGAGTGAGGCTAAGCAATTGGGTACTGACTTGGTTCAGGATGATTTGGACAAGGTTAAATTGATTCAGGATCGACTTTGCATGGTACAGTCTAGATAGAAGAGTTACGCCGACCGGAAGGTTCGTGATGTTGCTTACATGGTTGGGAAGAAGGTCCTACTCAAGGTTTCACCCATGAAGGGTGTTATGAGGTTCGGGAAGAAGGGAAAGTTGAGCCCTCGATATGTTAGGTCTTTTGAGATACTTTAGAGGATTGGAGAGGCGGCTTACAAGCTTTCCTTGCCACTTTGTTTGCCGAGTGTGCATCTAGTGTTTCATGTTTCTATGCTCTGAAAGTATGTCGACGATCCGTCTTATATTTTGGATTTCATCACGGTGCAGTTGGATGGTGATCTGACTTATGATGTGGAGCCGGTGACCATTTTTAATCGGCAGGTTCGAAAGTTTAGGTCAAAGGACATAGCTTCAGTGAATGTGCAGTGGTGAGGTCAACAAGTTGAGAAGGCTACTTGGGAGACCGAGCGGGAGATGCGGAGCAGATATCCACACCTATTTACGACTCCAGGTATGTTAGACCCATTCGAAGATGAAAGTTTGTTTAATAAGGGGAGGATGTAATGATCCGGCTGGTCGTTTTGAGAGTTTTAGCCATGTTCCCCCTTTTACTTCTCATTGTGTGCTTTATAGTTGTTATCTAACTTGCTGGGTTAGTCGGTTCAGGTCCGAAGGGATTTCAGAATGAATTGAGATACTTAGTCTCAAGGTTGAAAGCTTAAGTTGAAATAATTGACCAAATGTTGACTTATGTGTAAACGACTCTGGAAAGGAGTTTTGATGGTTCCGTTCATTGGGTGATTTGGTCTTAGGAGCATGTCTGAATTTTGATTTGGAGGTCTGTAGTGAAATTAGGCTTGCAGTGGAAAAAGTTGAATATTTAGAAGTTTTACCGAAAGTGGACTTTGTGTAAACCTAGCTTAGATTGGGGTTCCGGGAGTTGGAGTAGGTATGTGGTGTCATTTGTGATTTGTGTGCAAAATTTAGGGTCAATCAGATATGGTTTGATTGGTTTCGGCATCATTTGTAGAGGTTGGAATTCCTTAGTTTTTATTAGGCTTGAATTGGGGTGCGATTCGTGTTTTTGATGTTGTTTGAGGTGATTTGAGGGCTCGACTAAGTTTGTATCATGTTTTAGGACTTGTGGGTATGTTTGGTTGAGGTCCCCGGGGCCTCGGATTGATTTCGGATGGTTAACGAATTGAAAATGAGACTTAGTGCATTGCTGAAGTTGGGACTGTTCTGGTATGATCGCACATGCGAGGGGTTGGCCACGGGTGAGATGTTGTAGATGCGGCTAGTTATGCGCAGGTGCGGAGCTGGGCTGGCCTGGGGCAAGGTGCAGTACCGCATCTGCGAGCCCATAAATTCGAGCAAGGCTCCACAGGTGCGGAGTTGAGGGAGAGGTCTATTTTTGCAGAAGTGGATGATGGATCGCAGAAGCGCCTCGGCAAGCACGAAACTTGGAGTGCAGATGCGGGCCCTGGGGATTTAAGTGATTTCCGCAGAAGTGGAGGATTTTACTACAAAACCAATTCCACAAGTGCGGTTATTTGGCCGCAGGTGCGAAAAATTGGGGCAGTGTCTTATAAACGAGGGTTCCGAGATTTTTCACCATTTTAAACATTTTAAGCTCGAGTTTTGGCGATTCTTGAGAGGATTTTCGAGGGATTTCTTGAGATAAGTCACTTGTGGTCTAAATTCTTCAATAATCTTGTCTCTCTATTGATTTCCCACCTAGTGTGGTTTTAAGGTGTAAATTGGGATTTGGAGATTTAAGTGACGATTTGGAGTCGGATATTGGTAAATTTGGTATGATTGGACTCCTTGATGAATGGGCTTTCGGGTTTAGTGACTTTTATCAAATTTCGAGACGTGGGCCCAAGGGCCAGCTTCTGAGCTGATTTTTTACTCTTGATTAATAACTTAGTATTTTTTTTCTTATGGAATTGATTCCTTTAGACCATGTTGATTATATCGCATTTTTTATGGCTAGATTTGAGGCATTCAAAGGTCGTTTCGCAAGGGAAGAGTGTATTGGAGTAGATATTTGCTCGGATTGAGGTAAGTAACAGTTCTAAATTTTGTTCGGAGGGTATGAAACCCCGTATTATGTGTCATGTGTTTGGTTTTGAGGTGACGCGCGGGCGTGTGGATGTGCACCGTAGGAATTATTACTTGGTCAATTCCATGGAACTGTGAAGTTGAATAACCTGTTGTTATCTGAATACTCTCCGTGTGTTATAGAAATTTAACTGCAAATCATGTTTAGTCTATGTGTTTGACACTGTAAGGATCCACAGGGGTCGTGTACATGTTGAATTATTTGATAAATTGTTTTTTGTACTCAGTCACAATTTTACTTGCATATTACACCTCAATGTCTATTGTTCATTATTGATACATTATATCATATTGCTATTTGGGCTGATTATCATGATTTCCGAGAGCCTGAGAGACTGGAGAGTTGATGCCTGAGTGAAGCCGAGGGCCTGATTGTGAGGATATTTATGGGGTCGGGTTGCACGTCGCAGCATGTTTCATTGATTTATGCCATGATTGGCTTGTTATAGCGCTTGGGTTGAAAGAGATGCTCTGGATTTTGTACACACCCTAGTGAGCGCAGGTACCTACTGAGTGCGAGTGTCGAGTGCTGAGCGAATTAGAGGAATGAGTGATTGTGAGGCTGGATTGAATGGGAGAACTGAGTGATTGTTGCTCTGAGAGGATGTGACTTTTATTTCTGTTGCACTTCAGCTGTCATATATCACTGTCTTGTAATTTCTGAGAGATATTATATTCTGTTTCACTTGAACTTAACATGGATTAACTATTGTGGCCTAAATTGTCGAACTTGTAAGCATGCCTACCGTCCTGTGTTTAAATTACTGTAATTGAACTATAGCTCTGAAGCTTGTCATTACTTTCAGTCTTTTTACTTACTGAGTTGGTTGTACTCACGCTACACCCTGCACTTCGTGTGCAGATCTAGGCGTTTCTGGACACGGTGGGTGTTGATTCCTATGCACAGTTGATCGTTTGGAGATTTCAAGCTAGCTGCCTGGCGTTTCGCTGACCTTGTCTCTCCTTCCCTATTTTTCCGCTTTATGTATTAAGTTTCAGACTATTATAGACAGTACTCCCAGATTTGTGATGTTTAGACGCTCATGTACTCAGTGACACCTCGATGTTGGGAATTTCTGATTGGTCTTGACTTTCTATCCATTTTGAGAGTTTTGTTGATTTAAACCTTTGTTATTCTTATTGATCATTAAAAGAATGTGGAAGAATTTTGAAGTGTCGGATTTCCTAGTACCACGTTAGGCGTCATCACAACAGGTTAAGTTTTGGGTCGTGACACAATATCTTATTTAAGTGTGATAGTTACTGCTCCTTTTTAGAATGCTTTATCATGACTTGTACGCTTTCATTACTTCCATTTTCATATTGCATTGACTTGATTGTCCTTATTTGACATTTGTTTGCATGCTTTCTCTTGATCTCGGAAGCTTTCGGAAACAATCTCTCTACTTCCCAAGCTAGAGGTAAGATTTGCGTACACTCTACCTTCCCAGATATCACTTTGTGGGTTTTCACTAGGTATGTTATTGTTATATATCAACTATCAAATTCTTGAATTGCTTTTATTATTCTATCTTTATTTTATATTTTTTTATTGAAAATTTGTCGTTGATATTCTTATTTAGGGTCTTTCTCTGAAATTTGGCTTTAGATACCCAATCTTGTTGAGACGCCCCTTCATATAATATAGCTTTATATTTATATTTTCAGCACCAATCTCAATGATGGATCATGGTCAATTGTTGATCTACATCTTCCCACCTCAAGATAGTGCATTATTTGTCGATATTAATCTTAAGCAATAATTTAATTTAGTAAGAAGATATAATGACTCAGTTTAAATTTGAATAGTCTAAGCCAACTCGACATGTGATGATTTCGTATTATAATGGTCAGTATAAACGTTTATTTAACTTTTCTTATATCAAGTTTAGATATATATATGCAGTCTATTAAGATTTTCACTCTCTAAGAAACTTGGAAACTTTTTTTTTTTTGTAAAAGCTGTAAATAATTACCATAACAAGCAAAAAACCCCAGTGCACCTAAAGAGCACCTTTACCTCACAACCACCTTCATGAAAGGTATTATGAGAATAAAGGCCTCCAACAATCCAACTAGTTACACAGTTTGTTAATCAACTCAGAACACCTATAAGCTTTCCTTGAGTATTGTAACATATCTATCCTCACTCTAATTTCATGTTATAGTTGTTTATAGACAGTGCGTATGTACATTAGTTCCTCTAAACACCTTCCAATTTCTAGTTTTCCATGTATGGTAGATCATTGCCCCATACGCAGCAGCCATTATCTCCTTTATACACTTCTTCCAATGGTTCCGTGTGATATAGGTCAATGTTTTCTCTATGCTCATATGTGGAATGACATACCCTGTCCATGCTTGCATCTCTCCCCTGAGTGTAGAACACCATTTGCACTCTCCAAATAAATGTTGATGAGTTTCCAGTACATTCTCTTCATACAAATAGCACTTCTCATTCTCACAGGGAATGTGCATCTTCAATAGTCTATCTTTAGTCTGCAACTTATCCTACAAACCCAACCAAACAATACACATATGTCTCGGCAAAGATATATCCCCCAAACTAGCTTGGAAATATTAATTTTGTTTGAGGCCCCCAGCATAGCTATATGGCTACTTGAGGTAGAGTAAGCACCAGAGAAAGTCAATTGGTATCTATCATTACAATACCAGTCCTGCATTTCATTCTTCAGCTTATGCAATCTCTTCCAATACCAACTACGATCCGTTGGAGGAGTGTTGATGTTTTGTACTTCAATACTACACAAGAGGGGGTTGATTTGTGTGGTGTCCAATTTCGTTTGCACTAGAATATCAAAGGTCCTGGTTCTTCTATATGTTCCTTACACTACAGTTGCGAAATAAATAATGCAAAAAGTAAAGAACGCATGGATTTTTACGTGGAAATCACCCGGCTCAAAAGGTGAAAAAAAATACGACCTACTACCCAGTAGGATTTTTTTCAAACACTTCACTACAACTCTGAGCCAACAATAAAGTTTACAAACTCTTGCAAACCTAAGGATTACATCTGACCCTTGTAGCAACCAGCCACAGGCCGTTGCAACTGCTTCAAGTTAACTCTAACTTGAACAATAAAACTCGAGTTTACAACCTCTTGCAAACCTAAGGATTAACTCTAACCCTTGCAGCAACAAGCCACATATTGTTGCGTCTACTTCAAATTAAATCTAACTTGAATAATACAACTCATGTACCAAGTATAATTTGCTTCTAAGAAAGCGAAAGTTACAACTCACTTTGAACTAGAACAAAGAAAGACCCATAAAGCTCTTTAAAGAATTGGTTCTTCAATCTGGTTCGTGTAGATTCAGGATCACACTCTTAAAACTCGCATGAATTGATCACAAAATACCTTGTTGTTTTGCTCTCAATTCGTCCTTAACTTGAGTATGTGTGCATCACCTATAAAAGGGAACAACATTGATATTTATAGAGTTAGTAAATAAAGATTAACTAGACTTCTAATGCTTTACTCTTCCTTTATGGAAGAGTTCTAGTCAACTTCAACTTCTAACTATGCTCTTATCTTGGATAGAGTTCTCTTCAACTAAGGAGTCCTACTCCATATCAAATATGAACATTTTTGTCCAGGGATTATCAGAAATAACCACTTATACTTTTCCCTTTCAAGTGCATGCATTTTGCTTAATTTTGTCCATCACCTGTGTACACTGTTCAAGGACCTGGTTCATGCATGTGTTGCTTTGTCAATCATCAAAACCAAAACCGTTCAGGTCAACAAATTCCCCCTTATTGATGTTTTATACTTTAACGTCACACAAGAGGGGGTGATTTATGTAGTCTCAAATTTTCGCTTGCACTGATTATAGAAGGACATGGTTCTTCTATATATTCCTTATACTATTGTTGCGGAAATAGTAAATGCGAAAAGTAAAGAACACAAGTATTTTTACGTGAAAAATACCCGGCTCAAAAGGTGAAAAACCATGACTTACTACTCCGTAGGATTTTCCTCAAGAGCAAAAACAGCATTTACAAAACTCTTTGTAACCCTAAGAATTACCACATTTCAAATACTTACTCTAAAGAGACTTTCGATGAATTCGAACTATCCTTCCCTTTCATGATACCGGAATGTAGAATCCACAATGATATATAAACCCTGTCCATTAGAACCATTACCCCATTAACACACCAACACCCAAGGGAGTAACCCACACCCCTAGGCAACCAAGCATATTCCTATTTCACGCACACTACTTCCTTTACAAATAACTACTCAATCATGCAATAAGAACCATATCCCCATAGAGTATAATACAACCTGTATCCATAAATTTCCATTACTCGAGTCATTCTCAAACTCCGCCTCTGCAAGTCATAACTGATCCACCAGTATACCCCAAACTAAAACCAATTAAACACATAATCGGGAAACCAACTAATCATTAGAAGACTCCCCCACTTGAATCAAATCCATAGATCGAAAAAAACAATAACTCACAATTCCCATGCGCTATCACCGCCACAATACCGCAACGAGATTCAACTAAATCCTTCGTAAGCTCATATAACACAAACCGTCTAATATCACAAATCGTCTACAAATCTCGTATTCACCATTGGAATAGTTATGCCAACTTCCCCAAGCGATCTAAACTCAAATTGCAACATATATCATTTACTAGCAAAAGAGAACTTGTTACAAAATAACATAAGGATCACACAACCTCGGGACATCCCGCAGTAGATAACCCCGCCTGCTTAGCCTCAAACTGATATCTTTTTATACCCTTCCAAAATCGTGGTCGTTACGCGATCACTTATCCTCCTGCATTAAAACACAACCCATGCATATCCTTGAGGTATCACAATATGCTATATAAGAACACGAAGCTGATGGCAGAACTAACACTGGAGCTCTAGTCAAAGCAGTCTTGAGCTGTGAAAGCTCTCCCCCACACTCGCCTGACCATCTGAATACCCTCACTGTACACCACGTGCCCCAAGAATGCTACTGAACTGAGCCAAAATTCACACTTGGATAACTTTGCATAAAGCTTCCCCTCCCTCAGTCTTTGTAATACAATCCTCAAATGCTGAGTATGCTCCTCCTGGCTACGTGAGTACACTAGGATGCCACCAACGAATACAATAATGAGGGAGCCCAAATACACATGGAATACACTATTAATCCAATACATGAACGTTGTTGGGGCATTGGGCAGCCCAAAATATATCACCAGGAAATCATAACATAACAGGAAGATCCACTTCACTCCACCACTAAACTACATGAGAGGTCCTTCAATACACTTACAACTCGAGGCCATATGCCAACTTAAGACAGAAGTCAAACACTCTATAGTTCTTGCTACATCTCCAGCCAATTCTTTTTGCCGTAATCAAACAATCTGAATACATCTCACCATCAAATTACACTCACCACATAGTCATCCAGCCACAAAATCCCACCAATATGGACACAATGGACATATAAGTCTCAAATGCTCGTGCTCACATAATCGAAATCTTGGCACTCAAGCCACAGACAAAACCCGGCCTCAAGTCATCCAGACTGGCCCATTATCAACATGCGAAAATCAATCTCGCAACTCATCCATGGAAATCACAAGCCGACGATGCACAGCTGATACCGAGTGCTCACGTGTGCATTCGAATACATAAAAGGAATTCAAAGAGTTACGCTTTTGGATGAATAAATGGATTCGCACGACAAGAATGTGAAACTTTTCCTAAGGGTTCCCCATCCTCTAGAAGATAAGTACAGACGTCTTTGCATTGATCCTCAAGACTATACTAAACCTGCTCATGACTGATGAGACCTATGTAACCTAAAGCTCTGATACCAACTAGTCACGACCCCAAACCACCCTGGTCGTGATAGATCCTATCGCAGTACTAGGCTAGCCAATTCATTACTTATAGAATAAAAGGACTTTTCCATTAATTTGTTTACTAATCATATATTATCATAAATCTTTCGTTTAAGCATTTCAAACAAGCGGAAATATGTTAAACATTAAACATTGCCCGATCCCAGAGTCACTAGCCATGAGCAACTAAAATACAAGTCCGATAATGTCTACTCAATACAAGATGAGTCTGAGAAAATAATACTAAAAGATAGGGAAGAGAAGGGCAAGGCTACGTGTCACGACCCCAAATCTAAACTGGTTGTGATGGCGTCTATCGTGATACTAGGCTAGCCAATTTACTGTGCATAACATAAGGGGCTTTTCATTTAATTCAATATCGTGATTTATCATAAAACTTTCCACTTTTAATATTTCACAAGTATGGATAATCAAAGGAAGACATCTAAACAATATCCCAAAACCCGGAGTCAACAGTCATGAGCAACTAAAAGGAACACAGAATCTGACACGATTTCCTTCTTACAACAAGTCTAGGAAATGTAAATAGTGACAAAATAGGAAGGGGAAGGGTGGGGCTGCGAACGTCGTACAGCTACCTCATAGTCTCCGACAAATGCTCCAACGAGGATGAATCAAATCTCACTCGATCCTGGCACCTGAATCTGCACACAAGGTGCAGGGAATAACGTGAGTACGCCAACTCAGTAGTAATGAGAGTAATATAGTCTGAGAAATATGAAGCACATAAATACAAGGCATAAATCCACAGCAGTTACAGTTCTTCTTTCAAAATCGTAGGTATGACAATTCATAACGCTTAAAAGCCGATTTCAGTAAAAATTCTTTGAAATTTGTACTTTTCAATGGTTTCCATAGAAATCCAAGAAGAATTTAGTGTAAAAATGCCAGAAATCTTCAATAGCCTCTCCCTCCAAAACATATTTCATAAACCACCCCCCGGGCACTCAGAATGCCTCAAAGTCACTCAGAATCAGCCCCTCGGGCAACCTCACAGTCGCTCATGCCTCCCAATCACTCGTCACTCGGAACTCGCACCTAGTAGGTACCTGTGCTCACTAGGGTGTACAGACTCCGAAGGGGCTTCTACAGCTCAAGCGCTATAAAAACAGGGAATTCGTCCCAAAACATCTTTTATATGCATCAAAATGGAGTAATGAAACTCAATTAAATAGTGATCAGGTAAAATCATGACTCAGTGAAACTTTCAAATCAAAACAGTGAGGAAATAGTAGTAAAAAGCCCCTAAGGGGTCCAAACACTTGGCACAATGCCCAAATACGGCATTCCGCCCAAAACATAGTAGTAATCTTTGAAACATGAAATATCATATGATTTAAAATCAAATACGCAATTTAATAGTTGCTACGGGACGAACCAAGTCACAATCCCCCAATAATGTACGCCACACACTCGTCATCTAGCATGCGTGCCACTCCAAAAATAGTGATATAGTGCAAAGTCTGGAGTTTCATACCCTCAGGACAAGATTTACAATCATTATTTACCTAAAACCGGATGAAAATCTACTCTACGATGCCCTTTCCACTCGACTTGGCCTCAACACGCCCCGAATCTATTCAAAACATATTCATATCATCAAAATATGCCAAAGGAACAAAGCCCACTCGAAAATAATCAATTTACATCAAAAATCCCGAAATTGGCCCACGTCTCGGTTTCCAATAAAAATCACGAAACCAGAATCTTTACACTCTCCCGAGTTCATACATACCAAATACATCAAAATCGGACCCCAAATGGCCCTTCAAATCCCCAATTCATACTCTCCAATTTCAAGCCCTAGTTTCCAAATTTTTCCACTAAAACATGATTAAATCATGGAATAATCGCCATAAACACAAGATATAAGGTCCAAGTAGCTTACCTCGCTGAACACACTTAATTCCCCCTTCAAATCCTAGCTCCAAGTTCCAAAATCCGTCAACAATGGAGGAAAAATGACCAAATTTGGCGAAGGCATCTATTTATAGGTTCTGCCCAGCATTTTCCGCACCTGTGGACAAAATCTCGCACCTGCGGTCCGAAGTGCGCACCTGAGAGGATGACTAAAACTCCAATTTCTGCATATGTGGTCCTTCCTTCGCACCTGCGGGCTCGCAGGTGCGACCAAACTTCTGCACCTGCGCCCTCGAGCCAACCTCCCATTTTCCACTTCTGCACAAGGCCAACCATACCTGCGGTCACGCACCTACGGCTCCTCATCTGCAGGTGCGGCCACACATAAGCCATGCACCAGCAGTAGCTTTGCTGCATTTTTCCAAGTTTAAGCCTCCCGATGACCGTCCGAAATCACCTCGAGCCCCTCGGGGTCCCAACCAAAAATACAAATACCTCATATAACATCACCTAACTTAGTCGAATCCTCGGAACACCCAAAATAACACCAAAACACCAAATCAATCCATAAGTCAAGCCTAAGGATTTCTAAACTTCTGAAATTCACCAACGATGCCGAAACCAACCAAACCACGTCCAAATGACCTGAAAATTTGCACACACATCCCAAATGACACTACAAACCTGCTCCAACTTTCAAAATTCCACTCCGACCCCGATAGCTAATTTTTCATTGCCGACCGGAAATGGCCAAAAATCTAATTTCGCCAATTCAAGCCTAATTCTACTCCAGATATCTGAATAATATTCCGAACATAATCATTCAAGCCTAATTCTATAGTTTTCACGGGACGGGTCCAAGTCACAATCCTTACTGGTACACGCCCATACGCCCGTCACCTAGCATGTGTGTCACCTCATTTATCAAAACAGTATGAAATTACGGGGTTTCATACCCTCAGTTTTAGATTTACAATCGTTACTTACCTCAAACTGGATGAAAATCTACTTCGTGATGTCTTTGCTGCTCGACTCGGCCTCAAATCACCCCCAATCTATTCAAAATTAGATTCATATCATCAATATACGCTAAAGAAACAAAACCCGCGTGAAAATAATCAAAGTACATCAAAAATCTCGAAATTGGCCAAAGCCGACCCCCGGGCCCACATCTCAGAATCCGATAAAAATCACAAACCAAAATCCTTATCCTCCCACGAGTCCATACATACCAAATTCATCAAAAACTAATCTCGTTTGCCCCCCCCCCCCTCCAATTTTAACACTTAAACCCCACAAATTTCATGCTTAATCAGTTAGAAATCACCATAGAATCGAGTATTGAGTTCAAAAACATTACCTCCAAGTGATTCCCCTTGAATCCCTCTTCAAAATCCCTTAAAAAAACTCTAACTGCGAACACAAATGGTGGAAAAATAACCCAATTTCGTGAAGGCTTGAACTTATATGTTCTGCCCAGCTAAACCACACCAGCAGTCACTTCCATCGCACCTGCGTGACTGCTTCTGCGGTCCAATCAACCATACATGCGGTTTTCACTTAAACGCCCAGGACCGCATCTGCGCCCCAGGCACCGCACCTGCGGTCCCGCAGAAGCGTCCACCTCACCGCATCTGCGGTTCTTGTCCTCATGTCCTAATTCCACATTTTCGGCTCCCCTACCGCATCTGTGACCTCGCACCTGCGGTCCCCTATCCTCACGTGCGGAAACATCAGAAACATTGCACCAGCAGCCATTCTGCTGCATTTTCCAAGTCCAAACCTTCCGATGACCATCCGAAATCACCCCAAGCCCCTCGGGGACTCAACCAAATATACAAACATGTCACATATCATCACACGAACTTATTTGAACCCTTGAAACACTCAAAATGACATCAAAACACCAAATTACCCTCGGATTCAAACCTAAGGATTTCTAAACTTCCGAAATTTGCCAACGATGCTGAAACCAACAAAACCACTTCCGAATGACTTAAAGTTTTGCACACACATCACAAACGGAACGAACCTATTCCAAATTCCGAAATTCCATTCCGACTCTGATAGCTAATTTTGCACTACCGACCGGAAATTGCCAAAAATCCAATTTCGCCAATTCAAGACTAATTCTACCACGAACATCCGAATAACATTTCGAACACACTCCTAAGTACCAAATCACCTAAAGAATCTATCCGAACCATAAAAACCCAATTCCGAGATCATTTACCTATAAGTCAACTTTCGGTTGACCTTTCTAACTAATTAACCAACTTAAGAGACTAAGTGTCTCATTTCTCTCCAAAATCACTCAGAACCCGATCCAACCAACCCGACGCAACGTAATAAAGTTGAACCATATATAATGAAGCAGAAAATGGGAGAAACGGGGATATAACTATAGGAACGACCGGCTGGGTCGTTACAAGTTCCTTTGTCAATCATCAAAACAAACTTCACTTGGGCCAATAAATTCCTTATTTTTTATGATGACAAACTATGTGCTTTTCATATGCGTATGCCCTGTGTCAACTCAGCTCAACATCAACACAATATTAGAGCACTTTTCATTTTAAAGTCATAAATCATCAAGGACTACGTTCATTAAGTTATAAACATCACAATACAAAGTAAAAAGCACAACATATCTTCCCCTTTTTGACATCATAGAAATGTTGCGTAACTATGTTAGATAACCATATTTTAATATAAATTACTCATAGCCACTGAGGCTACTTCAAATGCAATCATGGAGTCAAGCATCATTTATCAATCTAATGATATTAGCCACCTAAGAAGCATCAACAAATAATTAGAGCACAAAAACATTTGATTATTATTGATACTAGTCATCCACAAAGCATAAAGAGAAATAAAAATATTGGATCATGAGCAAAAATAACAAAAAGAAATCCCATTCGGGTCACTGGTTTGTCTAACTAAGCTAGGATAGTCTTAAGGCTGGGAAGGACCACGTTCTTGGTTCTTGGCTTGAAGCAGTTTTAGCATATCATGAAGAATGTCATCATTCTTCTCCTTCTCCTTTGCAAGCTTAGCTCTTAGAGCATCTCTCTCAGTTTCTACTTCTGCCAACCTCTTCTTTAGCCTTTTAATTTCAGATCCTTAGCCCCACATTCTTGCACCAAAGATGTTGTTCACAAGTACCTTTTTGGATGAACGAGGTTCTTAGGGAGTGGTGTGGACTTCATAATCACAAGAAGACAAAGTATTGGCCTCGAAGTGATCCTTTCTTGTACCAACTTCCCATTCCTTGATTGGCACCTTGAAGTGTGTAAGTACAGCTGTGAGAATGAAACCATAGGGTATGCCATGAGTTTTGGTGCCAGTTAGAACCCTATCAAGAAGCTGGATGATAAATCCAGGCCAATTGATTTACGTCTCACTATCCAGACATTCCATAAGGACCAGGTCCATAAATATGGCAATGTGCCTACTTTCCTGCCTAGGCAGCACAACTTTGTTAACAAACTCAAACATCACTTTGTGGGGTGGCTTCATCTCACTTTTGTATATAGCCTTGGTATCAAGCTCTTCTTCATTGTCACCAAACTTCCTTGTAATGGAAAGGGAGGTAGGGATATTCTATAGACTTGGCCATTTAAGTTTCTTGTATTCGTTATACCCAGTAGCAGGTAATCCTAAGATCTCTCCCAGTTCCTTGTCATCAAAACTGACTGTCACCCCTTTCACCACACTGGTGACTCTACCATTTTTTATCTCAAAATTTGTCATAAACTCCGCAATCTCAGTTCTAGAAATATTTTAATTATCGTTTTTATATTATAAAATATTTTATTTTATTATTTATAGATATTTAAATTCAAAATAATACCTAATAACTAATTATTAACTAAATAACCAATTATTAACTACTTATGTCATGTGACTTTTTCTTATGATGCCACTTGGCTTAAGGAGAGGGCTTTATCCTCTCCTTTTAATAATATATAGATATAGATTTGTTGTAATTTTAGTTTTTTTATTTTAAAATAATTTAAAGACTCCAACTTGAAACTACTCTCCAATTTGAATGGACAATTTTTTTTAATTTTTGTTTTTATATTATAAAATATTTTATTTAATTATTTTATAGATATTTAATTCAAAAATAATAATCAATAACTAATTATTAACTAAATAACCAATTATTAACTACTTATGTCATGTGGCTTTTTCTTATGAGGTCACTTGGCTGAAGGAGAGAGTTTTATCCTCTCATTTTAATAATATATAATATAATATAGATTTTTGAATCTCCAAATTTATTGTTGAAACAACTCCATAATTTGTATTGATATTTTTTTATTTTTAAAATTTTCATTTTTTATTATAACCTAATTTTAAAATTCAAACTTTCTTGGAGATTTGTCCTAAAAATGTACACTTGTCATGTTATGGTTATGCCACTTAACTTAATATAGTGATTTTACCTCTCCTTTTATTATATAACAATAAATAATAGATAATAGATAATAGAAATAATAATAATAATAATAATAATAATAATAATAATAATAATAATAATAATAATAATAATAATAATAATCATAATATTTTAAAATAACTTTTAAACTCCAACTTGAAACCATTCCTCAATTTGAATGAGTAGTTGTTTTTTTTTTGTCTTTTAATATAGCTGATATAATATAAGATATATATTTTTATATTTTATTTTATTATTCTAAATAATATTTTCTGAATAAATAAACTTTTTTATTTTTATAGAGGAAACAAAAATTATTATTAAGAAAAAAGAAATTTTGAATTGGCGGTTTTTTTATGTAATTTTAGTTTTTTTATTTTAAAATAATTTAAAGACTCCAACTTGAAACTACTCTCCAAGTTGAATGGACAATTTTTTTTAATTTTCGTTTTTATATTATAAAATATTTTATTTTATTATTTTATAGAATTTAAATTCAAAAATAATAATCAATAACTAATTATTAACTAAATAACCAATTATTACCTACTCATGTCATGTGGCTTTTTCTTATGATGCCACTTGGCTTAAGGAGACGGATTTATCCTCTCCTTTTAATAATATATAGATTTGTTGTAATTTTAGTTTTTTATTTTAAAATAATTTAAAGACTCCAACCTGAAACTACTCTCCAATTTGAATGGATAATTTTTTTTAATTTTAGTTTTTATATTATAAAATATTTTATTTAATTATTTTATAGATATTTAATTCAAAAATAATAACCAATAACCAATTATTAACTACTTATGCCATGTGGCTTTTTCTTATGATGCCACTTGGCTTAAGCAGAGAGCTTTATCGTCTCCTTTTAATAATTGATGCGTGGCTAGAATTCATGATTTTAAGCATTATATACCTTGAATTTTATGTGTTT